>WNWU01000041.1:11644655-11702594 GCA_012654045.1 Ptyas mucosa | reverse complement strand
ATATATATATATATATATATATATATATATATATATATATGCTCTGAGTGAATAAATATACTTTGGCTGACCAGTCTCAAGAAAATGAATTGGCTGCCTTTTCCTTCAACATAATGGTTTGTCTTTGTCCTTTGAGTCAGGATAAAATATTTTGTTCTTTAGCTGCAATTTCTCCTCACCTAATGACACCTGCGTAGGATATGCTATGGTCAGAATTCTATTCTAGTTGTTAACTTGCAAGCTTGCTAGTTGAATTGATTGATTCTTTCTTGGGACTTTTCTTTTATCATCACTTTTTGTTGCTGAAGCCATTCCTGCTATTTTGAGGTTGATTCATAGAAAATGGCACAGCAAGGCGTGTCACGAACATTGGGTTATTATTTTAGATTTTGAAGAAACTTTTGGACTGGTTTTGGGTGCTTCTCACTTCAAAATGGTGGGAAACTATACCACTGATTTTCAATATCATGAAAATCATTAATGAAGGCTTCGGGTCTTCTTTTAAAATGGAACATAGGGGCTGCTTATGGCCTCATATCTTTTTTTTTTTTAAATAAATTTTTATTATAAACTGAAGACAAAAACAAAACAAAAAGAAGACGATAACAAAACGAAATCTCATACATACAACTAGGGTTGATTCAACCCCCATATATATTCAGTTCCTAAGTAACGTTACATATCATCATACTACATCTTCGATTAAATTTTCCACATTGCATCTTGCACTTGTTAATCTTCTTACATCTAGTATTACCTTATATATATTTAGCTTAGTATCAACAAATCTATGCTATATGTGTTCCTAACTTATGGCCTCATATCTTAAGTTGCCCAGAGCTCTCATATCTTTTAGTTGGCCCTGGAATTTCAGTTTTTAGCATATATTTTGCTATTACATGTTTCCCTTTTCTTGTTCTCCATTTCTTCTTTCTACAATGAAGGCCTCTTTATTTCAATACTTGCTTTACACAGTTAGTTATAAAATAACTAACTATAGTATATAACTATTGTTATATAAATAAATAGTTATATAACCAAAAAATCAAAACAATATAGGATCTAGGTCAGTGATGGCTAACCTTTTTGCCATCGCGTGCCAAATACGTGGGTAGCATGGGGGGGTTGCGCACACGCGTGCCCATACCCATAATTCAATGCCCCCCACACCCCGCGCATGCACCCGCAACTTCCCCGCGCTACCTCTGCTTTTGGCACATGACAGCAAAAAGGTTAACGGTGGGCCCGGTAGGCCGGTTTTTCGCCCTCCCCAGGCTCCAGAGGCTTTCTTGGAGCCTGGGGAGGGTGAAAACAGCCTCCCCAGAAGCCTTCCAGGGGCCAGAAACAGCCCGTTTCTCAACTTCCAGTGGGCCCAGAAGGCCCAAAAATCAGCTGGCCAGAGCACACATGCACACTGGAGCTGAGCAAAGGCAACACTCATGTGCCCACAAATATGGCTCCGTGTGCCACCTGTGGCACCCGTGCCATAGGTTCGTCATCACGGATCTAGGTGAAATATACAGACAGAAACCAAAAATAAGAAACACACCTATGGGGTCCCTGCCACCTCAATCAGGTCTTGAAGACTAAAATGCCAATAGAGTGGGAGGAACATGGGTTTCAGGAGAATGCCTTCTTTGGCATTGTTTAATTGAAGGGAACGAAGTGCTCCAGCTCTACATACCAAGCAAGCAGAAACCATGGCAGATAAGTGATAAGTGATCTTGAATTGCACCCATTGGCAGAATGGCAGCCAAACCTCACTGCCCATGCATTGGCAGTGTCACCAGCTGAAGCTTCCAATTGTTTTTCAGGATAGCCCCATATACAATGCATTGCAATACTTGAGCCTTAACTTCACCTGATCAGCCATGTTGTTGAACCAAGAATTAAAATGCTGCTAGCAGAAAGATTAAGTCCTAGGATAGCCACACAAAAGCGGGATCTCTAGGAATAATGCCTCACTGCTCATTTTACTTTTCATCCCTTATGACTAGCTAGAGTGGGGTAAGAGGAAGGTGAAACAGGGGAAGGGACAGCGACAGCAATGGCTGGGAATTTGTCATGGTTCGCTTCTCTTTATATAATTGAAATATATACAAATGGGGCAGGGGTGGGTTTCAAAACCCGTCGCTATTGGTTTGCTTGTGGGCATGCACGTAGGCATGCGCATGCTCACGCGTGCACACAACCCTTCTGCACATGCGCAGAAGCGGCCGGGTGGCCGGGCAGAGCCTCTTGCCAACCGCTGCTACCGGCTCGCCCGATCTGGGGCAAACCGATAGCAACCCACCACTGAAATGGGGGTTGAATAATTCTCACAGAGAAGTGGTAGACTGCATCTAATGCAGCTTAATGCTCCAGCATGGTTCTGGGGTAGGAAAAACAACATGGGAATCATCCATGAATCCAGATATGAGCTGTGGCTCATGTCCTCTGTTTAGAAGAATAGCTGGGGAGAGTATAAAGAACTCCCCTAGACTGGTGTGGTTTATGATGCATTCAGACATCTGACTGATCCTCTGGGCTATACTGTATTCTAGACACATGTGACCTAACACAGTTTAGTGCTTAATGAGAATACTGGTACTGGCATGGGAAGAATGCAAAGTTATTTTCAGTTTGGTACTTTCCAATGTATCTTACACCTTTTATACACATGGGAAGCCCAGGCTTATGCATAGAGCTCCCTATATCAGACAAAGCAATAATTTTTGCAGCACATTTTCTATTTGCAAAGCATATAAATTTCCTTTCAGAATATTGCCATTGTTGTTCACATATTTGCTGTAAATCTACATAAATTTATTGTACTACACTATTGTACTACAGTACAATAAACTTAAAACAAAAAAAATGAACAATTTCAATTAAAATCTAAATTGTTAATAAGGGACCAGGAAATCACATTATCCAGATGGGTAGTTCCAGCACCCAAGCTGAGACAAAAATGCAAGTTTTCATTGCCTTTTAAAGTATTAGTATTAGTATTAGTATTATTATTATTATTAGTATTATTTCTATTATTTCTATTATTATTATTATTATTATTATTATTATTATTATTATTATTATTGGTTAATCTTTAGTGAGATTCACAGCCTTTGAGGCTGGTTAATAGCTCAGCAGCTCGAGTCCTAACCAATTATTATTATTATTATTTTATTCATTAAACATGAAACTCTGTCAACTGGACATTTAAAAATGTGTCACAAATACCACTGACTGGTGCTAATGGCTGATATGGGTTGCTGCCAGCATCCTACAACCAAGTGTATCAACCAAGTATCTTCTTAAAATATATGATGTTCCGAGTAGCACAGTTTTTTGCAGTTCCGCTGGTGTTATTGCAGGAAGCTGCAATTTCTTGATCTGTTTTGTAAAATTCTTGGACATGGTACCAAGTGCTTCAATGACAATGGGTATCACTATTACATGTTTCATCCATAACCGTGTAGTTTTGCGCTATTTTGTGATTTTTTTTCCAGTTCTTTTTCTTCGACTCTGGCATCTCCTGGTACAGTGATATCAATAAATTGTACGCTTCAGCCCTCAACAATCGTGATATCTGGCATATTGTGTTCCAAATGACGATCCATCTGTTTTCAAAAGTCCCGCTTCCCAGATCTTCTTCACCGTCTCATTTTCGACAACTTTTTCCATTTTATGTTCCCACGACTTTGGGGATACAGGTAGGGCATATTTTTTACATAATGACCAGTGGATTAATTTAGCAACTTGGTTGTTTCTAGCTTTGTAATCAGTTTGTGTAATTTTGCTGCATATCACCTTTTTATCAACTTTTGCTGACAGCTCAAATTGCTGATAGCTGACCAAATTGAAGCCCAAATTGCCCCAAACTGGTTGAATCCCACCACAGCTGTTAGATATAGACTGACCAGCATCCTGGGTGATTGCTTTTCAAAATCTAGGTTCTGACTAGCATCCCGCAAGGTTCCATCTTGCCAGTCACGTTTACATAAACCACTATAGGATGTTGTCACAGCTCTCACTGTTTTGAGAGTGGCGCTATTTCCCTATTTTTATTTTTTCAAAATTAAAACATAATCCCATTAACCAGAGAAATCTTTAAAGGATCTATTGACCTTGTTCCTTTGTTGCTTTCTCCTTTATTCTTTACATGTCTCCAAGGTAACATAACTTGATTGTTATTTCATCTTTTCAGTCAATACAAATGAATCTTTTTAGCCTTTCTAATCTGTACACAGGACACAAGGGGAGATTAGCCACAAGGCCTCTGCCAAATCATTGCTGAGCTTGTCATTCATCTCATACTTCTGTGGTTTCTAGTTCAGATGTCAGTACAGGCAGGCAGCCAGCACCAAAACCTTCAACTGAATGAGCTCACTCAGTTTAAATGTGTTCTTCCAAGAAATCTGCTCACATACAGTACCAAGTAGGAGTCTCCTACCATGGGAAGGATGTACAGTGAGCTGTCTTGGTGAATTACACAATTTTTTATCATCTCCTGCAAAGCTCTTGAAGAAGTAGGCCAATGCTACAGTGAATCATACTCCCCCTCAAAGCAGTGTGGAGTTATCTGACTCACTTCCTCCTAGTGTTGTTTCATTATAGGTTAGCAGAACAGAAAAGGCAGGTTGGACTCTCGAAGGTTGCAAGTTAATTCTGGTTCCCAAATCATATCATGCATCTCTCAATTTAAAAAGATAAATCGTCCTACTTTGTGGCAGGCCAGCTGCTGCTCCAATATTAAAATGAGCAAGAAAAGCAGATAACTGGATGGTTTAATTCAGTGGCTTTGATGCAGGAGGATACTAAATATCTCTTTCATCTGAATTTGGAGATACTCCTCATGTGAAACAGAAAGGGTTAATGACATCAAATCTGATTATTCTAAAAAGTGAGCAAATTCATAGAGTTTAAAGCTTGAACCAACACAACTGATATAGGCGGCAATTGTTACTTGACCCATAATGAACCATAAAGCATGACTCTAAACTAATACAATTACTTCAGCTTGCATTTATACAGGTAGTCCTCAATTTATGGCCATTTATTCAGTAATGGTTCAAAGTTACACAAAGTTACAGAAAATTACACTAACACAAAAGGACTTACACAAAGGGATTTGTGGCCCCTGTCCAAAGTTACAACTGTTGCAGTGCCCCATTGGTCACATGATCAAAATCCAGGCACTTGGCAATCCACCCTCAAGTACAATCACAGGGCCGATGCAACTTCCCCCATCCACTTAGCTCCCCCTATTTGTTTCCCTTTAACCCTCCCCCACCGCCTCTCTGCACTCCACCACCCTAGGTGACTTTTGCCACTGCCTTCTTGCCCTCACGACTGACAAGATGTGCACAGACCTGGCTGCTGGACTTATGGGGCTGGATGCGCACAATGAAAAAGAAAATGCAAAAGTAGCTTAAAGGGGCCGCAGCACACCACAACTCCGCCTTGAACCACATTTCTGGGCCACATGGAGCTGGTTTTTGCACTGCTTGGGTTCCAGCATGGAGCTTTTTCTGCCAGCTCCTGAGATGAGAGGACTCCTCTGCGCTCTATGGCCGGCAGAAAAAGCTGCAGGCTAAAATCCAAATTTGGGTGTTTTCAATATGGGGTGTTTTCAGTCAGCGCCAGACTCTTAAGAGAAGTCTCATCTCTGGGGGCTTTTACTGAATCAAGGACTTTTCAACTAACTACGGTAGTTCTTGACTTACAACCACAAGGGAGTCCAAAAATTCTCTTGCTAACGAGGCATTCGTTAAGTGAGTTTTGCCCCATTTTATGACTTTCCTGGCCAGTTGTTAAGTGAATCACTATAGTTGTTATGTTAGTAGCACAGATGTTACGTGAATCTGGCCTTCCCCATTGATTTTGCTTGTCAGAAGGTAGCAAAATGTGATCTATCTCACGACTGCAACCGTCATAAATATGAACCAGTTGCCAAGCATCTGAATTTTGATCACGTGACCATGGGGATGCTGCAACAGTTGTAAGCAGTGGTGAAATGCACTTACCTTCGTTACTGGTTTGGGAGAGTGAGCGCATGCGCCTCTTCTGCACATGCACAGAGCCTTCTGCACATGCACAGAGGATCAAAAACGGGACGTAATGACATTCCAGTGGGTGGGCAGAGCCTCCCGCTGCCAGCGCTACCGGTTCGCACAAACCGGATAGATCCAGCTGGTTGTAAGTGTGAAAAATGATCATAAGCCACTTTTTTCAGTGCCGTTGTAACTTTGAGCGGTCACTAAATGAGTGGTTTTAAGATGAGGACTACCTGTAAATGAATTAAATAAATTAAATAAATGAGAACCAATGAAATAGGGTGGAGGAAGTGAATGCGTTTTCTTGAAATATACAGTGTAAATATCCTAAACATATTTATCTGGACTGCTTTTATATGTTGTTATTCCAATAAATCACGGGTGTCAAAACTCGATTGTATCACGTGACGTATTGTGACATCTCGTGACATTTTTTGCCTTTGCGGAGCTGGGATGGGCGTGGCCTGCACATGACGCATCCGGCCCACAGGCCACCAGTTTGGCAGGCCTGCAATAAAGCTTAATATTAAACTAGCCTCCTCCTTGTTTGTTTTCTAAACCATCTCTGAATGTACTCTTCCAATTTTAAGTTCTGACTGATGGAGAAATACTTGTTTGGAGATATTTTGATAGCCTAGTGGTTATCCTTCAATTAAAATTTGATAAAATGCAAAGATGTTGAGGTAGTCATATTCTAGGAAATGTACCCAAGCAATTTTGTCACTGTGCCACTATCTTTCAATCCCACGAACCCTCCCACCAGCATGGTTAAGCAATCAAAAGATAAGAGAGTAGCTAAGCAGCAATTTTGACAAATACATTGCAATCCAATATGCAGTTATCTCCTTTCCTGCCATCTCATTAATTAATACTCAGAACTGGCAAGGCCACATTAAAAGGCCCCCAATTCCCTGAAACTCAATTAGCAAGTAGCACTGTTTACATGGCATCCAAGCTTCAACATTTCCAAGGAAAGATTTCTCTGTCTTAATGTTTCTTTAATGATGAAACCTGAATGTTCTTTAGGAGGTTTATATAGATAGTGTTGTTCTGCATATCTGCTTTCAGAAACCACAAGGGGGAAGGATGTGAAACTGCCCCACATCTTTCTCTTGATGAGTAGCTTTGATGGGTACATTTGGATTCACACATTATGGTCAATGTTTGCTTGTGTTTTGCTTAGGATGCTGTGTGAATCCAGTCATACATTTAATCAGTTATAGTTAAATAAAGCATGGCTTAACAGAACATGAACTCATTCCATGTTTGATGTACACAGGTACTCCTCAACCTATGACCACAATTGAGCCCAAAATTTATGTTACTAAGTGAGAAATTTATTAAGTGAGTTTTGCCCCATTTTACAACTTTTGCCACATTTGTTAAGTGAATCACTGCAGTTGCTATATTAGTAACACAGTTATTAAGTGAATCTGGTTTCCCCATTGACTTCGCTTATCAGAAGGTTGCAAAAAGTGATCATATGACCCTGGGACTCTGAAACCATCATAAATGTAAGTCAGTTGTCAAGTATCCAAATCCCCAAGCAGATCGTGGGAATGCTGCAATGGTCATAAATGTGAAAAAGTCACTTTTTTCAATTTGCCAATGCATTTTGATGTTCCATTTGTTTTTTCCACTATCTCAAACAAAGTAATCTTCCATAGATATCTGCAGAAAAAACCAAATTCACACAATTTGAAAACTACTTTAACTTTCTTGTCCTTTACTAGTTCAACCAGTTTCCTAATTGGTCTCCTGCTTCTAACACTGTTATATGATTCTGTATGTTGTCTGAATGTGATTCAGAGAGAGGGTCCTATAAATCCTATTTGTGAAAACTTATGTACTTTTTTCATTCCCCACATCCAAGCAATAGGTCTTTGGAAAGAAGCTGCCCTTCTAATAGTTTAGTAACACCATTTGTTACCAGTTTTCAGACCCTTGGATTGTCAGTATCTTTTCCAGCCGATGATATACATTTTAGCTGAATTTCCACTCTCATAAGAGGCAGCGGGATATATTTTTGTGTGTCAGCACATAGCTTGAAATGTTTTCTTTTGAACTGAATGTAACCTGCAGACGTTCTTGAGAATATTTCACTTACGCATAACTGAAAGTAGATAGCACTGTGGTTTTTGCAAACTTTTTAAAACTAGGTTAAATTGGCCACATTGCTTGGGCCCGTTTTCTTTTCAGCCCAGTAAATCTTCTGAGCCATTGGATCATTCTATTTTCTTCCACAATGATTGACTTCTGCCCCTTCCCATTCCTACTATTCAAGATTCCCATTCCTAGGAATTCCCCATCAGCCAAAATACATTCAATAATATGCCTTATAAATAATCCTTTCTAATTCAACAGCATTAATCTCCATGTCTTCGTTTATAGTTACAGCAGTTAATAAAACAATTAAGTATTACGTAATCACACCTATCATTACTCAATATAACTAATTAATACTTAGCAAATTATTAAGTCTATACGATCTAACAAGATATTTTATAACTTCTTTCATTTAAAACAGAGAAAAAAAACCCAACAACAAAGAAAAATAAAAAAACCCTCAATCAAACCCCCCCCCAAATTTAAAATAAAATACTATATAAAGTCTTCCGTCCTCCATTTTTAAACCATCAAGGTCCAGTTATAGTTAAAACACTTAATAAAAAAAACAATAATAATAAATTTTTAGTCAAAAAAGAAATATAACAATCAAACCTTCTTATAAATTTATCAATACAGATAAAACATCATTTAATAACTATATCAAACATTTAAATTCTTCATACTAGATTAAACCAGTTGCTAATCTTCTTGTCTTCACATCTTCCAACAGCGTATAGAATATCTTCATCATTTACGTCTACCCACCTAAATAGAAAGTTGCTTCTTTATAAAAAAAACCCCCCGAGTGACTTTATAGTTGTATTTGTAATAATATCCATCAAATCCAGTCAAAAATTAGATTAGTAGATTCATCAGACGTATTAGGGAAACCACCAGATCAGCTGCAATTGCTCTAGATCCATAGTCCTTTTGCCTTATATTTATTACCATCAAACAGGAAGCTCCAGTTTAGTATATTCAATAAAACTTCTACGTTTACAGTTAGATCCAGATTTATCACAGTCCTTAATAAAATATTCCAAATCCTTCAAGTCAGGGCATATTTCACAGCCCAACACACCAGCATTGCTGTGATCTGTTTATTCTTCTCAAAATATTCCAATACAGCTATAGATTGCCTCCTCATCGTTCATCACTTGGTTAACTGGCATTAAACTGCTGTCTAGTTTTTTTTTTTTTTTCTCCCCAAAAATTCAAAATCTTTAAACATTTAAACAATACTTTTTAAGGACCATCATCTCGTCAAGCAGGGTTATTTTCCATTTCTCCAGGCTTTCTTCTTTTCCTTTTTACGAACTTTCTTCTTAACTTTGATCCCTCTGCCTTTTTTAACTCCAGTAAAATTTTGCGGTTTTTGGGATTGGATATTATAAACTTTTTGCAGGAATGTAGCTTCTTCTGGGAACAGCTCTTTAAGTACAGATTGAATTTTATAAAAAAAAAATCGTGTAGCCAAAATTTCATCAACTTCCAGAGTTTCTTGCTCCTGCTCAGCCTTCATCTTTCTCTCTTCTGTAAGATCTGCTATGGTCTGTTGTTGTTTTTTTTTCCTCTCCCAGCTCTTCATTCAATCCCCCACTGCTAGATTGCAACTCAGTATTTCCATGTATTTCATTGTTTCCAGCTTGAGAAGCTTGAAATATAGTATCAATTCTTTTCAATAAAGCAGAGGTAATTGAGCTCAAAGCTTCCTCAAAGTCAGACCATTGAGGGTTAAATAACCCTCCTTTACTTTCTTTGTTTTCAAAAAGCCCAGCCATCTTGCCCCCCTTCTTCCTTCCCTTCCAGAAGGACGGGGGGAAAAAAGAAGAAAGAAAAAAAAAGAATTTCAAGAAGAGAAAAGGAAAAAAAAGACTTTTTAATTTATATTGCTGCTTGAGTTATTATTATTACATCCTTTCTTATTTCATCCACTTTTCAAAAAGGAGTTTTACGTTTCAAACAGGGGCTTATCAATAATTGCTTTTATCTTTCACTTCTTCACGCCCCGTTGAAACTCAAACGCCATCTTGCTTTCACTTTCCACTTAGGAGAAATCTTTTAAAGAAAGTAAATCCCTGGAGTTAAAAAAAAAGAAAAAAAATACTTGCTGTTTCCTTCGTGCAACTTGTGCTCCGCCAACTTGGTTCAAGAAGTATTTGTTTAAAGTTGTTTAATGGGGTGGCCGCGGCATCTAGTTCTGACAGGGAAAAACTTCCCCGTCAGAGGCATCCCAGGTCCGGAGCTTTGACAGGCTTCACGGGGAGCTCTCATCTTCGAGCACCAGATTATTAGCAAAATCTGGTGCTCTTAGGGAGCTCTACCCCACCTGTCTGCTCTCCTTCCCCCCTTCTTCCTGGGGGGAAGGATTCCAAACCGCAAGACAGCCGATTTTCGCTGTTCTTGCGATTCTACGGAGTCTGGGGCTGGCGCTTCGCAAAGAAGCATCTGGCGATGCCGGCGGCTCAACCGGAAGTCTTGCTTTCCTTTTATCTACTTGTTTAATGATTAGGATTATGATAAGTGAGAAATGGAGTTTAACTTAGAGAATTTGAGCTGTATTTTATCTTGTATTTGTATTTGCTCTGGGAAGTCGGGGGGGTGGTTGGGGAGGGGGGAGAAAATGTATGTAAAATTTTTAAAACTTTTTCAATAAAAAATAATAATAATAATCCTTTCTGAATCCATTGTGGATCAGCATCTAAGTTGTAACAAAAACAAAGGAAATCAGAAGGAAGCAGGGCATCAACCAGGCAGAAACAGATAGCAGTGGCCTAGTCCAGAGGCCAATTATACTAAGGTAGGAAGATCATTTTTCTTTCTTTCTTTCACTGGAAAGAAAGGGGCGTGCATAAGAGCACCAGTGTGCCTACCGTCCCTGTCCTAATGTTCCCTTTAATTGTATTCATTTTATGTATTCAATTCATTCTTATACTTATATATATTATCTAATATGTACTCAACAAATAAATAAATAAATAAATAAAATAAAGGGTGACGTAGAATAGAACAGCTGCCATCAAGGTACAGGGAAAGTTGTTGTTTTTAATGTTTTAATTAGTTGTGTTTGTAGTTTTTAAAATCATTGTAAATGTGTTTTTTTAATCTTTGATTGGGAGTCACCCAAAATTGGTTAAGATGGGCAGCTATATGTTTTAAATAAATAAATAAATGGCATGTATCTTTCCAACGTGGAGGTCCTTGTCACTGAATATTGTTCCGTGAGTGGGAAAGAACCACCACTTAAGGACTTTGCAGAGAACATATAGGCCTATATCTTAAGCTTTAATCAGTGTTGGGTTAGGGGCAAAAGCAACTAGATTCAAATCTACTCTTCGCCTTAGAAGCTTGCTGTGGACCATAGCAGTGGTGGGTTGCTCCCGGTTCGCATTGGTTCCCGAGAGCCAATAGCGGTGACGATATGACGTCACCGAACCAGTTCTCCCCCCCGCCCCTCCCCCCCGTTATTCTTACCCTTTATTTGGCCCCACTCCCAATCTATTGCTGCCTCCTGAGTCCCAGTTGATGGCTAGAGGGGAAAAAACTGTTTAAACTCTTGCCGCGGGGCTTCAAAGGGCCGCCCTACAGCTGATCAGTGTTGAAAGAAAACAAATGAGTAGCTATGCTAGGGAAAAAGCGAAACTGAAAATAAAGCAGGGTCTTTGCTGCAAGGTGACAAAATGAGGCAGGGAGAGATTTCTTTTTCTTTTTCCTCACCAAAAAAGGTAGTTGCAAACAATGGGAAATTTAGAGCAAAAGAGGAGAGTTCAAGATTTTAAAACACACACACAAAAAAGCTCTATTTAACTAGGGAATTGTAATAATTGAGATACTATTAATTGTATATTGTGTTGAAAGCAGAAATGGTTAAGTTGTGGTTTGAAGGAATATATGGGGGAAATTATTTGGTTTATTATTATTGGTAAATAATTGATTTGTAAGAAATTGGATTGCATGGAAATAATTGGAATATTCATGTTCATATTGATTAATATACAAAAAAGATAGTTATATAACTAATTGATTTATATTAAAATGTTGAATTTGTATTAAACAACTGTAATATTACATAATTAATCAATGTGAGGATGGATATAAAAATAGATGACTATGGGAAGGGGTATAATATAGAATAGAAGGGAAAAATTGAACTTGATTAAGATTAGAGATGAGGATGAACGGTAATATTGGTTTTTTAAAAAAATAGATGAGGAATAAATATGGCAAAAAGGAAATATAGAAATTGTAAATTTAATTGAAATGACTAAACACTGTTTAAATTTGTGAACCGAACAAATACTCTATTCAAAGAAAATACATTGTATGTTTGTATGTGTGTTTCTAATTATTGCTATTTATTCATATTTGTTCTCTTTTATTCTTTAAAGTTTAACAATTCATTCTTTATCTTAATATCTTTATATTTGTTTGGGGTTGGCTTTCTTCCCTTTCATCTTTTTTATTGTACAGCAATCTTTCTCCTCAAACCTACCATCTCTCTCTTTTCTTTCCTTCTTACTTTCTCCTGCCCCACTCTTCTTCTCCTCCCTACTTCCTCTTCCTTTCTCCTTCTCCTCTCTTCCTCCCTCTCTTACCCTCACTCCTACTCTAATTTTCCTTCCCTTCCTTCATCCTTGCTGTATCCTTTTATGCATATGGACTACTCAGAGGGCTGAAAAAATTATTTTTAACTGGTCCTCGCACTTTTGACCAGTCCTCGCACTTACGACTGTCCTCACATTTTATGGTTTTTGCCCTATCTTGTCACCATGGTGAAGAGAAGCAGTTGTGAAATGAATGAGATGGTTGTTAAGAATGCTGCACGGGCATAAATGTGAGGATGGTCATAAGTGTGAGGAACAGTCAAAAGTGCAAAGACCTGTCAGAAATGACTTTTTTCAGCCCTCTGAGTAGTCCCTATACACATAGCCATGGCCACCCGGTCACATGCCCAGCTAGCCACGCTCACCCAGTCACATGACCTCCAAGCCACGCCCACAAAATAAGCCACACCCACAGAACCGGTAGTAAAAAAATTTAGAACCCACCCCTGGACCATAGGCCAAATATTATCACTCAGAACAACCTACTTTGGATTTTTGTTGCTTCAGAGGGGGAAAAATAGAGAAAGAAGTGGAATCTGTGCAGCCTTGAATATTTGGAGGAAAGTGGGGGGGATGGTAAGGTTTCAATCATGCAGTTATGGATACCAGCTTGACTTTAAAAAAAACAAAAAAACACTGCCTTCCATCTTGCACATGTCCTTATTTTTATTTCTATGAGGAAGTCAAGCAGATGTAGAAAACAGGAAGAATCTGACTGTGAAGAGGGATCAGAGCAGGTTATCAGATATCATTTTATTGCTTCTAATGACAAAAAAACAAACAAATTGTCCTGAGACTCCTATCATATTTAAATTAAATTCATATCAGATTATTGGAGAAAGCATAAAACTATTTCTTTAAAATAATGCCTTTTTTAAGAAAAGAGAAAGATAAAGGACTATTTTGAGTGGAAGAAAGAAGTAAACCTTTTTTTTCTAATGGCCAAATTGCACCCCTCTGCTTCAAATTTGCCTGTGTGGTTTCAACTATACATTTGCTTTTGCAAAGTAATTATTTACAATCTTATGTAAAGATAGGAAAAACAACTCCATAGGGACTGACCAGTTAAAGAGTTATGTAACTCTTTGTTACATAGAGTTGCCACGTTCACACAGAAAAGGTTTATCTATTGAAACAGTTTTCCTTTTTTTAAAATTAAAAAAAAAGTTATCTGACAGACCTCTATTATGTGTGTTAGCATAAAACACTGGTTTGCCTATGAGCTTAAAAATATGTCAGAATTAGTTGTCAAGAGTTAGGTGAGTCAAGAAGTAGGAAGGACTATCTCTGCATATATTTAGACATACTGAGGAAAGCATTTTATGGATGCCCTCTTCATAATTAACTGTGTTGGAAACTTCTCTTGGAAACTGCCTTCCTTATGCCCTTCTGGATTTTAAAAAGCTCTTACCTTGTGTATTTGTTCGCACCACACAAGAAGTTAGAGCCTTAAGAATCATCATGCAGCTGTTTCTTTGCAGAGAATCTGATGCTACTTAGAATCATGCTCTTTTAGGCTTTATTGGGCAGCTGCTCAAGGAGTGTCTTGGCTCTCACCTTGTCTAATTTCTTGGAAGCTTTGAAGCACAAGTGAAAGGGAGGGGGGCATGGACACCCTGTTTTGCAGCAAGCTGGTGGCAGAAACTTTGGCTGAGAAGAGACTTCTCGGAGCTCATATTCTTATATGGCCTTTGCAGACAGCTGCTGTCAGGACATTCATCCCAAAACATTGAGGGTGTGGGTATGTGTGTGTGTGTGTCTCCATAGCCTTTTAAAATGATTGCTAGTTTAATGATTCCAAATGCCATATCAAAATCAACATGCCAATCTTATTCCAATATTGTCTTTAAATTATTCCAGCACTTAATTTTAGTTCTGTATCAATGTTTACTTTGGACTTTGTGATACTTTTATCACTGTAAGCTGCTTTGATGGAGAAAACAAGGGTAGAAATTCAACAGATAAAAGGCGTAATACATAAAGTTCAGCACAGAGGGAAAGAAAATCAAACATGACGAACTCCTTCATAAGAAATGCTGAATGAATAGATAGAATTGATATAGAAATGGCTAGTTTATACTATGTAAATGTAAAATGTTGAGGTTTGATGTCTTATTTTACTGCACCAAAGGGAGTTGCAAGTGAACGCCTTTTCTTTCTTTTCCCCTTCTTTTCTGCACTTTTCCCTTCTCTTTTCCCTCCCCTATTTCCCTACTGTGTGTTTTTGTAGTTTTGTATCTTATACTATAAACTAATAAAAAAAAGAAACAGTGATAAGAAATGCTGAATATGGGGATGGGTGGAGGGGTGATATGCCCTGCATAGAGCAAACCCAATCATCCATGGGTTAGGACTCAGTTTTAACCCAAGCCAGGCTCTGTTTAATATTAGGTTACACAGACCTTCTGCTGATCAATTTCTGGAGACATGGAAAGATTATTAACATAGTGTTAACCCTTCTTCCAGAATACTGTCCTGAATGTGATACTTCTGTGAGAAACAGGAGTACCACACAGAACAGCTTTGTGAAAAGAGTAGCCATTGAGGCAGTCCTTCTCTGATTTGTTTGGGGTTTTTTTTAGTTCCCCTGTAGATCTGGGGTGAAAGGGGCTAAGTCATTACCACCAATCTATGGGGCGGCTCTGGCCTTGATTAGGTTAGCATGGATATTTACTTTTTAAGATCGGAAGGAAGAAAACAGCAGGACAGCTAATCATTTTCCACAGAGAAGGCTGGGATCCTAATGAAGATGGCTGCTTTCATATCACTTTTCTAATATACCTCCTTGGAGTAACTACATGCCATTTGTTCCTTTATGTGCCATTTTACGTGCCATTTATTCCCCTTGGAACCATGATAATAAAATTACATACGTCATTGAAAGTATCTTCATTTCCCTGTGGAATGTGAGAGAGCCTTGGAGACCCAACAAACACTTCTTGCGTACATTTGATGTCTTGCTGAGAGAATGGGTTGCCTCTTCTGGATTTTTTTTTTATGTCCAACATTTATCAAATAATTTATTCATATACTGAAAACATTTCTCAGATGTTTTCCTCTTTTTTTCCCCTTGAAATGATTTGTCTACATTCAAATCTAGCACTGTTAATATCTACAACAATGGTTATTTCTACTTTCATGATTTGTATTATTGCAAAAACTTTCCTAAAATTATTCCTGGACCTTATGTGGGACATAGATGGAAGACAGTGTTAAAATTCTATCTTCTTTTCTTAATTTCAGAATTAAAATTCTTCCTTCTTTGTCTTTTCATGGTTTCAGTACCTCCCAAGAAGATTTCAGATAAATTACTGCTCCACTTTTCTTTGCCTTTCCTGCTGCTGAATATTTGTCCTGTTTTGTTTTGTTTTGTTTTGCTTTACCAAGTTAACATGGTTTTGTTTTATATGTATTTCTTGTACATTAGGTATGTTTTATTTATTTCTGTCATTTATGTACCATGTTGTGATTTGTGCACACTTCCATCAGTTTACAACAACAAAAACATATTAAAACTAAGACCAAAATATAATCGTAATCATAATAATACATTACAGCAATACAAATTGTACACATTCATCATTCTCCAAATGCTCTCAAGGAAAGCTTCATTTTTACTAGTATTCAGAATCCATTAGAACGGTCTTCTCAAGAGAGAAGCTGTTTCATAATTGATGGAGTGCCATAGAAAAACATTGTCTGTTAGTTCAATCCCCCCCCCCCCCCTTATTCTCTGCATAATGGGAGACTATTAACAATTTTTACTTGGGACTGCACACCAGAGAACTAAAGAAGTCAGTCCTGAAGTACTTCTGAAGCCTAGGAGTCAATGCATATTGGGCTTTATAAATCAACAACACTTTGAATTGCACTTGAAAACCTATTAGCAACCAGGAGCTAAATGGCTATTCTTGTTTGCCAGCAAGCCAATTTCTGCTTCAAAATGGTCTTCAAAGGCAGTCCACTGTAAAGTGCCGGAGAATAGTCCAGTTGTGTTCTGATACAAGCATGGAACACTATTGCCAGGGCCTCCTACTCCTAGTAGAGCTGTAACTGGCACAACCAGCTGAAATTAAGCAAATGCCTTCCTGGGCATAGCCTTCACTTGCTTGTGAAACTGTAGCTATGATTCTAAGAAGAGCCCCAAGCATCTAAGAACCTTTTCCTGTATAGTCCCACCCCCTCTATAATTATAGCCAGAGCCCTTCTAAATAAACAGCAATTTGAGAGGATTCAGACTGAGATTGCTTTTTCTCATTTCGAATTTAACAGCCTCTAGGCACTGAATCAAGGTTTCCATGGCAACTTCAGCCTGATTCCACAGAAATCCTGAAGGATACCATGGTCAGTAGTGAATGCTGCTGAGAAAACTAAGACCAGAAGCAACACATCCCCACCCCTCAACTGAGTCATCACAAAGGTCAACCATTGGAGTGAGCCGGACCATCCATCTTATGCTTGGATTGGAATCTCAGTACAAGAAGTAACTAGGTAATCCAGTTCCTTTAAGACATTCCCAGGGGTGGGCTGCTGGGGGTTCTCAGAGATTTGGGAGAATCTCTAGCTAAGATTCTGTGCAGTTCGGAGAACCCCCAAATCCCACTCCTGGCTGCCCCCCCCCCGCCACCCACAGGAGTCCCCATGCAGCCCGTTTTGGATGCAGGTAAGCGCAGGGCACCCACGGAGGCTTGGGGAAGGCGAAAAACAGGCCTACCGGAAGTTCGGGAAGGCCAGAAATGGGCCCATTTCTAGCTTCCAGAGGGCCTCTGGAACCTGGGGTGATTGTTTTCACCCTCCCAGAAGCTTGAGGAAAGCCTCCGGAGCCTGGGGGAGGGGGCAAAAACACCCCTCCACACTGTGGTGCAGGAGGCCGACTAGGTCACCCCTGGGCATTCCATAATCAAGTCACTACCTCTTTCTTATCAATCTTTCCCCATTTGCAGGGTGGTGATTTTAAATCTAACAAATAAGTTTTTTATTTCTCTCCTCGGGATTCCTGTCCATTCAACACAACAGATTGCAATTTTGATTGAACACTCAAGAGAAATTGAAGATTCTGGTGATGCATCGCCTACCCTGTACCCAACAGTTTCCATTCCTCACCTGGTAGAGGTGGCCTTGAATATGGGATTGAGAAGTCCTAAAAGTTATTTTGAATATTTACATTGAAATTGCTCGGCATTTCACTGCTGCCATGATAACCATGGCTCTACCTTAACATATTGACAAGTTACACTCTGGTTGTAACCCTTCTTTTTTAATTATTACTTTATTTTTATTTATTTTATTATTGTTGTTGTTCATCAAACAGTCAGCGAGATGTTCAGACTGGGTTTCACATTTTTTTTCTACCTATCTAGTCCTTACCAAGAACCTGGGATAGGCAGATCTGAATGTTTGATGGTGTTACAGATATTGTTGCAGCATGGAAGCTGTTCCAAGTAAAGCCTCCTTTTGCAATTGACTGATGGCAAATTTGTCAGTGCCAATGGTGTTGAAGTGCTGCTCCAGTTGTTTTAGGATGGCACCCAAGGCACCTATTACTGTTGTTATTACCCTTGCTTGACTTTGCTAGTTGTTCTATTTCTATTTGTAGGTCTTTGTATTTTGTTATCTTCTCCGGTTCTCTCTTTTCTCTTCTGCTATCTCCAGATACTGCCATATCCACTAACCAGACTTTTTCTTGTCTTTCTTTGACAATTGTTAGGTCTGCGGTGTTATGTGGCAGTTGCCTGTCTATTTGAATCCCTTGATGTGGTTGTGGGGCTTCTGTACTCTGAGGAAGATAAGAGCTATACCAGAGGTTCAGCCATACTGAACAGGTCTCATCAGAGGAGTCAGACAAAGAGTTTCTCTCCCATTAAAAAAAATACAGTGAGGCATAAATTTCAAAAACCCAAACTGACTCAGATGTCGCCCGGGTTAACAAGGTCTGGACTAGATGTTGGAATTCCTCGATATCTGGTGAAAAATGGGCTATGGGACTCAGGATTGCTGGCTGGGCAACCAGCACCAGGAGCTGCAGAACTACTGGAAAAAAAAGTATTTATCCATTGCAAATATAGAGTGATTGAAAACAAAGAACATAATTTTTATTATTGATTTTATATTTATGTATTTATTAATTTTTGTGAAATAATAGACATCTTATTTATCCCAAACATGTTTAAACTCAGTTTATGACGATTGACTCACTACCTCCGCTGGAAGTTGGTTCCAAGCTTCCACCATTCTTTCTGAGAAGTAATACTTCGTAACATTACTTTTGAACTTCCCTCCTGTCTGTTTGAAGTTATGCCCTGTGTTCTTTATTTTTGCTTAATATTGAAAATACCATCTTCTAGAACATATTCATACCCGTAATATATGTAAAGGTTTCAGTCAGGTACCCCCTTTCCCTTCAAAGAAGAGGGAGTCAAGCTATTCTCCAAAGCACCTGAGGGCAGGACAAGAAGCAATGGATGGAAACTAATCAAGGAGAGAAAAAACTTAGAAATTTCCTGACAGTTAGAACATTTAATCAGTGGAACAACTTGCCTCTATTGTGAATGCTCTATTACATCCTTTTCTGTCAGAACAGGACCTTGTGGCATGTCACTTGTGACTGGTATCTGTTTAGACAATGTCTCATTATCATACATTAGGATCTATTGCTGAGTCAACTTCCTATCCATTGATCATTGGTTAATTCCTAGCCTATACAACTTTTTAATGAGCTCATAATGTGGAACTATATCAAATGCTTTGCTAAAGTCAAGATAGACTATGTCCACAGCACTACTGTGTCCAATATATTTGTGACATAATTTAAAAAGTCAAATCAGATTAGTTTGACATGATCTGTCCTGAGTAAAGCCATGCTGCTTTGGGTCCATCAAGTTGTGCAGTTTTAAATGTTGGTTACTCCTTTTTTCCCAGGAGTGATTCGATTAACTTCACTACTACAGATACATTTATACATTTAGTATTTATATAGTACCCAGAATCTCTAGAACTGGAACAGCATATAAACAGATGAAAATGCATATATTCATAAATGACACATTCTTCCATAATGTAGCACATTATGTTGCTACATCCTCACATGAATGTTAGGAAAGGAAAGAGTCGGATTATGGCATGCAATTATATGGGGGGGGGGGGTATTTGTATCATGACAATTGTAAAATTAATTACAATTAATTACATTAATTAATGAAAAACATTAATCAAACCATATATTAAGACATATTGCACAAGAATAACACAGAATTCACTATAGATATACAGTATAAAATCAACATGCCAAACTTTTAAACAGTAGCAGTACTGTAAAAGCAGCAATAAAAATCATAGCAGCGTGAATACAATGTTAAAAGAATCAGGGAGGAGCCTGCCTGAATCTCTTCCAAATACTATCTTGTTTCCCAGGATTCAAGGAATGTTTCAGTCCTCTTGGGTTATGTAACAGTTCTTCCCTGTTTCCCTCAAGATCAGTTCCCTGGGTTTCTACAGCTAGGTATAGCATAGGGCCTAATTACTTAAAGCGCACCTTTTAGGGCTTCAGTTCAGCCTGTACGATAGGTCAGAGTAAGCAGTAACCATGTCCCATCCATTAAACAGTACCACTTGATGGGACTGAGGAAGCTTTCTGGAACACTATCCCCTCAAGATATATTTGGTCATATCCCTAGTGATATTTAAAATAACCTTGAAAACCCAGCTCCTTCCTCAAGGGTAGGAGAGAGTGATGGATTCTGTATGTTTGTTTTTTCATAGTTGTTTTTTTCCCTAGGGCTTGGGGTTTTAAATTTGTATTTTATTACTTTTTTTAAGATATGCCTCCCAGAGTCTCTATAGAGTTGGGCAGCTATCAGCCCCAATAGATAGATCATCAGACCATAAAATCAAATCCATACAAACATTAAAACTACTCTAATTGCAATGAGCTTTTGTAACAAAATTTGGCAAGTCTAATTGTTCTGTATTTCTTCCTCCTTACACTCCAGTGATTTAGGGAGGGACCTGCCTAAGCTGCTTCCAAATGTTATTGCATTGTTCTGGGCTTAAAAAAAAATTCCACTGCCTTTTGTCCAAGTAATAGTTTCTGAATATTCCCATGAAGGTCATCTTCCTTACCCTCTACATCAGTCTTATACATTTGTAAATAAATAAATAAGATGGCAGTATTTTTTCAGCTCTTTTCAAGGTTGCAGAACAATTGTGAACAGCAATTGTGCATCAAGGTTTTTTTTATTTAAATATTTATGTTTATACTAGTATATTTTAAAATGCATAGTAATACATTCTAAAAATCAAATTCAGAGAAATAATTTTATTGAATGATAGAAAACTAAAAATACCCTACAAAGTTCAGAGAAAAATTAAAAGTAAACTAAAAAAAACCAAACTTTGGGTTTTGAAATTGTTATCAATGAATTCAGTTATCTATATTTTCAACCACCTCCATAGGATCCACAAAAGTCACTCTTTTCACCCAATTTGCTGTACCACATGTATTTTGTGTTTGTTCGTCTTTTTCCCAACAATGACCATTATGTAATATGTTCTGGGGCATTTTGACCTTAAAATTTGCCCAAATGTTCCCACAGGCTTTCAGCTAATTTGGCAGCACTGTTTCAGGATTTGTTTCTTCTAAGATACCCTTTTGCTAACATTATTACTGAATTATTTCTAAACCTATCATAAATCAGGCTATTTGTGGCCTATTAGATTAATTAGTCAATAACCGGTTCAAAGGCATACTGGAGCAAAAGGAGAAAAAATCTGAATTAGGAAATTGGTTGCTTTGCTGAAAAATAAATTCAACCTTCAGAAAAATATTTCCGGTTATTTGATGGGTCAGTCCATCCCTTCACTAACCTGCTTTCCACCCTTCAGGAGCATAACAAATTAAATTTGTGTGTATTGTTTGGAATGCTAAATTGGCCACGCCCACCCAGTCCCATGACCACTTATCCACGCCCACGCAGCTGGTCCAGCTCCCAAATAGTCAGAGGGACCATGAATTGGCTCCTTGTTTAAAAAGTTTGAGGACCCTCTCTTCTAAAAGGATGCAAATTATCAGCTGTCTGCAAGGAATATAAATCCTTCATTCCTCACTATCCTATAAGAGCTGAAGAAGCGAAACGCCTTCAAAAGAAAAAACAAGAAACTCCAGTTGCCTCCTGAAAAAGCACCTTTGGGACATCTGACTTGACTTGAGAGAATGCAGACTACCATGATTTCTCTTCAAAACATAAACATCTTTCATGTTATTAATACTAATTTCTCTTATAGGCCAACAGGGATACCTTTATTACTCTGTAAGAAAAAAATAAAAAGGGAAGCTGGAAGAACTGTAATCAAATTAATTTCAGGTTTCCAGGACAAGCATCAGCAATAGCATCAGTACAAGAACAAAGCTGAACTGGAGGGTTTTCATGCATCATCTGTTTATTTCAGGTGAACTTTTTACAAGAGAATCTTAACTTATACAAATGATGTCTCATCTCATTTTCTCCCACACTGCCTCCTAATTAATAATTTCATCTGAGTAAAGCAACCTACAATATTGCTTCTTGCTGTTCTTGGTGATTGATGATGCCATACATCATAAATCACCTAGTACAGTACTACAAAACACAGGGAACAAGATGGAGTTACAATGCAGTCCCAGATCCTTCAGTTCACCAATTACATTTCAACTCACTGATATTTTCAGATAAACAAAATGGAGGAAAAGAAGTTGAATTATTTTTAATGTTTGGCTTCCCTAAGTGAAATGATCCCCAAACCTTCTTCATTGTCTACTCACCATAAAACTGCTTAGACACCCAATTTTTTAATATCTAGGCTGTGTTCACCTAACATGCTGATCCATGGTTTACAGGCATATGGAGCCTTGAATGAACCCAGTTCTTAAAAAAAACCCAAAAACCACTAAAGCCAAATTGGGGAGAAAGTCTACCAAGCACCAACGACAAATACCCAGATATTGTTCAACATTGTCCCAGCCTGTGTCTAATTTGCGTTACTGACAAATGTTAAGTAAGCATCTATGTTGGCATCATGTCTAAAATCCTTTTGATTTAAAGCCAATTAAATTAATACTTTTCACTGAAATCTATTTTACTTTTCCCTGAAAACAAGTTTAGAAGTGGAACACAGAAAAGGATCTCTTAATGCATAAAGGATGGATATTATGATCTTTTTCTTCAGTGCTAGGACAAATTCTACTTTATTGACCTAGGACGTTACAGTTCAAGTAAGTTTGAGAAACTGTTCATGTTCAGCAGCTGAAAACAGCAGATTCATCGAAAAGAGATTTTAAAAATACAGTGATAACTCTTCTTCGCAATTGGAGCGGTATATGCAAGTATTCGAGTGTAGGACCATAACACCGTTAAATTCGGGCTCTAAAAATACTTAGTTGCCTCACCATATATTATATTATCACCACTAGTTCTCCTTTCTGAAAACTCCTCTTCAGTAAAAAGAATTATGAAAAAGGCTTTACTAGCAGGATATCTTGCAAGATCCAGGATGGGACTGAGTCACCGACTAATTGTACTTCCTCAGGCTTCTGAGGAATCCAGACCTAAATACGAAAAGGGAAGAAATTATGTTTTACTTGGGTCTGAATGCAAAAGGAAGAAACACATACAGCCTATACTGTAGTAGAGGCAATTCTGACTGTTTTTCTTTTTAAGTCCTTCCTCCTCTTTCTGTAATTAAGAAGCCCCGCCCGTGAACTCTCGACGGGGATTTTTCTCTTCTCCCTCTTTTTGCTTGCCTCGCCCTCCCCGAGGCAATTACAGGCCCTGCTTTTCTAGGAAAAGGGTTGTGGAGTCAGCAGCTGTCGATTCCAGTTCTTGGAAGCGTGGCTGCTTGGGCTTGGAGCGGCACTTCTGGGAATCCTCTGGCTCCTTCTGTGGAATGCAACAAGCAAGCGCGCTCTCGCCATGACCTTAGTTAGAGCGTCTGAAGACGAGGACCCCGGTAGCGGGAGGAGGGGCCTCCCTCGCCGGGGGAGAGGCGAGGAAGTCGCTTTGGTTGTCGGGCTCGGCATACAGATGATTCATTCCGCTGGGAAAGTGTGGGAAACCGGCGAGGAAGAGGAGGAGGAGGCGGGGAGGAGGAGTTAACTGCCACGGGACTTGGAAAGGGGATATCTGTCAGTTTAATGGATGACGCCGCTCGGCTGTCAAGCTCAAGTAGAGGTGAACTCGGGTGGCGGGCTCTGTTCAGCCAAGAGTGATATTAATCTTTTCGAGCCCGCACGAAAATGCAGTAGGTTCCCTCTCAGAGCTCAACATAAAGGCCGTGCCAATAATGAGGTTTATGTTGTATGTGCATTGTATCTCTAGCGCCCCCCCCCCCATTTAAAGTAGACTAAATACAGGTAGTCCTTGAGTTACAACAAATATTTACACTGTATATTTCAAGAAAATGCATTCACTTCAGTGGTGGGTTTCAAAAAATTTTACTACCGGTTCTTGGTGGGCATGACATGGCTTAGTGGGCGTGGCTTGGTGGGTGAGGCAGGGGAAGGATACTGTAAAATCTCCATTCCCACCCCACTCCAGGAGAAGGATACTGCAAAATTCCCATTTCCTCCCGATCATCTGGGACTCGGGAGGCAGAGAATAGATGGGGTGGGGCCAGTCAGAATTTTTACTACGGGTTCTCCAAACTCAAAATTTCCACTACAGGTTCTCCAGAACTGGTCAGAACCTGCTGAAACCCATCTCTGATTCACTTCCGCCATCCTATTTCACAGGTTCTCATTTATTTCACTTATTTAACTCATTTACAGGTAGTCCTCATCTTAAACTTAAACTTAACTTAACTAAACTTAAACATTCGTTTAGTGACCGTTCAAGGTTACAACGGCACTGAAAAAAGTGGCTTACAATAATTTTTTCACAGTTGTGACCATTGCAACATCCCAGTGGTCACGGGATCAAAATTCAGACGCTTGGCAACTGGTTCATATTTATGATGGCTGCAGTGTCCTAGGAACATTCGATTACCTTTTGTGACAAACAATGGGGAAACCAGATTCACTTAACAACCCCATCACTAGCTTAACAACTGCAGTGATTCACTGTGGCAAGGAAGGTAGTAAAATGAGTCAAAACTCACTTAACAAATGTTTCACTTAGCAACAGAAATTTTGGGCCCAATTGTGGTCATAAGTTGAGGACTACCTGTAGTAAAAGTGAGAATGAGAGAACAAAACAAAGGATTTTTAAATGGCAGAAGGAGAAAGCAGCCATTCATATGCGTACCTCACCCAAACCTACAGCAGTTCTTAACCTGAGGTAAAATATTGTTGCTTGGTTTAAGATCCTAACTCGAGTTCAAATCCATCTTCATCTATAAAAACACCCTGGATATTTTGAAGTCACTTCTGCATCCAGAGCTGTTTGTTTTCTGAAGAAAAAAGAGGGAGGAAGTAGTATGTGGGCTGTCTTGAGATGCTACAGGAAAAATAGGGAGTCCTTGGTGCTCTCTGAATTTGGTTGTTTGCTTGAAGACATTTCATTATCCACCTACTCAGTGCATTGGTGGTCCCAGTTGTGGTTACTAAATGAGGATTACATGTACTAACCAAGGCATCCAATCTATGCTTGGTATGTTCTATGCCTCCTCCAGTTTGTTAGGGAAGTATAGTTGCAATTACAATTCTGAATTAATAGATAAGAATTCTTGGAGACATAGTCTTAACACATTTGTAAGGCACTAAGTTGGATTTTTTAAAATATAAAAGTGGCAGTAGACAGATTTCCCACAGCCTACAGATATTAAGGGTTGAAATTGAAAACTTTTGCATAAAAATGCAATTTCTACTAACAGCACAGTCTTATATACTGGCAAATGTCATGTCATTGGTAAACCCATGGAAAAAGAATTACAATTGCAATATTACCCATAATGTGTTTGTAGCCTAGATTAGGGTCTCAGTGGAAAATTATCTTATAATGTATTCATCAAAATGGTATTTTCCATCTTTTATTAAATTTCAATTTATTTTGCTACTTTGACCTTTATAAATCAGCTCATATTCTCATATTTTTTATGAAGTTGAAAGTTGTGAAAAGAAAGATGGTGAATTGTAAAAGAAGGTGAAGGATATTACTAGGAAGAGCTGTGGTCAAGTAACTGTGTAAAATTATAAAAATGCCATGTTTATACACATATCTTCCTATAAACCAGTCTCATGGTGAGCTTACCCAAAGTGTGAGGCTTACAGAAACAACAGTAGCAGAATAATGACACATAGACAGGGATGTCATGATACAAGTACCAACCCCCCCCCCTTATGAAATTGCATGTCATAATTCGACTCCTTCCTTTCCTAACATTCATGTGAATGTGCTACATTATGGAAGAATGTGCTATTTGTGTATATATGCATTTTCATCTGTTTATATGCTGTTCCGGTTCTAGAGATTCTGGGTACTATATAAATACCTAATTATATGTGGGTGTTTCAGTTTCTGAGAAAACCACAAGAAATGTTGCAAATTATGAACTATTTCTACATGGATTATGGGTGCTCCCGCAAGGGGCATTCAAAACGTACACTGTGGTGTCATGAAACAAGCTCTTCCTCTTATACTTAGACTGCAAGATTGTATGCAAATATATGGGAGGCAAGTTTGCATTGTGACATGACTACACTTTTCATCATTTTAATGAAGTCTCAGTTTACCATGGCCTCCCTTAGATATATTTACCTTGTGGAAAGACAAATGAAGAGGGATATTATGCAGTGATGAAATCCAATTTTTTTTACTACCGGTTCTGTGGGTGTGGCTTGTTGGGCTTGGTTTGGCTTGGTGGTCGTGGCAGGGGAAGAATACTGCAAAATCTCCATTCCCACCACACTCCAGGGGAAGGATACTGCAAAATCCCCATTCCCACCGCACTCTGGGGCCAGGCCAGAGGTGGTATTTGCCGGTTCTCCAAACTACTCAAAATTTCTGCTACCAGTTCTCCAGAATCTGTCAGAACCTGCTGGATTTCACCCCTGATATTATGGTACTTTTCAGTAGTACCTGAAGTAATGCTACAGAGATTATTCTAGCCTGACACATCCCAAAATTAAGGACATAAAATAGTGGTCTCAAGTTACATAAAGGCAAATTCCAGTTTAATGTTAAGAAGAATGTCCTCAGAGCAAGAGCAGCATATAGTGGAATTTATTACTAGAGGAGTTAGTTGGTTGCCTTTTAGTGGATGTATTCATTTTAGGGCTATGCTTTTGGGATGCTTCATTGAGGAGGGATGTTGGATTCAGTGGCCTAAATGACCTTTTCCAGTTCTATAATTCTGTATAATTTATGTTTTGACTTTATAATTACATGGTTTTATAATTGCAGGATAGTTACAGGTATCTTATCAGATTTGCTTAGTAAAAATGTGTTGCATGAGGCTAATTACATGCCACGTAACAGAAATTCCTGCTCCTGCACAATCCCATCCATTAAAAGTGCAATGATTTTTTTAAAAAAGTTGTAATCATAGCAAAACAAAGCTACCATGATCCTACCACAATTTTATTTGTGCCTCTTAGACCCAAATGGAACAAATGCAGATTCTTAGACTGAAGTAATGGCACCAGGTGATTCAAATCAAACTGGTAAAGATGAATACTAATCATACGGACAGCTTTTTTCATGCAAAACAATAAATAGCACTCCATAGACAGACCAACATTTTATTTTGGTCATTGATCAATTTAAAAAAGCATCAAATAGAATGAACAAAGCAAAATTATCCCTAATAGTAACAATCAAGATGGTGAAGTGAAAGCACCTGGCTATCAAAATACTCTAACGAATTTTTAGTCACTCCATAGCTTCTCATATGTTTTTGTGTTGGCTCTGCTGATGAAACAAGGAAACATTTGGAAGAAAAATAAATGTAATACATCAGCTATTTCTGCATCTGCACTAAATACACAAAATCTATTTAACCATGTCATATATGTACTGAGAAAAATTAAACATAATTTTGTTGTGGCCTTAATTTTGTTAAGGGCCTGGAGACTAAAACATACAATGAACGGTTGCAGGAACTGGGTATAGCTAGTCTAGAAAAAAGGACTAGCGGTGACATGATAGCACTATTTGAGTATTTAAGGGGCTACCACAAAGAAGAGGGTGTCAACTGATTTTCCAAAGCACCAGGGGGCAGGACAAGAAACGATGGAAACTGATCAAGGAGAGAAGTAACTTGGAATTAAAGAGAACCTTCCTAACTGAGAGAACAATTAACCACCTAGCCTTCAGAAGTTGTGGGTGCTTCATCACTGGAGGTTTTTAAGAAGAGACTGGAAAGTCACTTGTCTGAAATGGTAGGGACTCCTGCTTGAGCAGAGGGTTGGACTAGAAGACCTCCAATGTTCCTGCCAGCTCTATTCTGAATTGAATTGAATTGAATTGATTGTATTCACATTTTAGCTATATTTCTAGGTATGTAACTAAAACAAAGCTAATGACAAAGAAATCCCTAAATACTTCACAGTACAAATTCTGAGACTGTTGCCCTCAGTAACTATTCAATTTCCTCTATCAACTATGTCTTCACTGAGGCATTTCTAACTGTCATTTCCTCTTCAGTGGTAGAGACTTCTTCTTGACTTAAAGAGGAAGGAACATATTTCTCAGAATACAAGGGGATTTAATGAAACTGAGATATAAATTGAATATCTTAGAACAACTTCTAACTTATTCATTAATAAATATATTGAATAATATATTTTAATACCTTAATTTTTGAAACTTTATATCTGTCAATAGAAACATTTTTTTCAAACCTTGCCCTAGTTATTTCCCCTATTTTGTAATTAAATGTATATGCTTTACCCAACATATTTATAAATCCCTTGATAGAGCAAATATAAATGTTTGCTTACATGACCACGGGATGCTGCAACAGTCTAAGTGTGAAAAACAGTCATAAGTCTTTTTTTTTGTGCCATTGTAGCTTTGAAATTAAACAAACTGTTGTGAGTTGTAAATTGAGGATTACTTGTATTTCAGACTATAAAGAAGTGGCTAAATATATTCCACAAAAAAGAGAATTGTATAATCCATAGTTGCAAAAGAAAATTGTTTGCAATGTTTTAATAGTGCTTGTTAAATGGAAGCACTTTTCTAGCCCTGGCTGATATCCCCAAAATAATGTTAAGTTGGGCCAAGTTTATATTTGAATGAGAAACAGCCAGGAATATTTGAGCTAAAGTCTAGACTAGAAAGTCAGAGAAAAATTCTGGAAGAAAACAATGGCAGATATTTTTATACTGCTACAAGGAAACTAGAGAAATGTGACCATGAAGTCACAGGAAGTCAATTTCAACTTGAAGAAGACATTATGTTCTAAACTTATTAATGATGTTAAATCAAGAGCCAGTTTAGTGTAATGGTTAAGATAACCAGCTAGAAACCAGGAGACCGTGATTCTACTCCCATCTGAGGATCAAAGCCAACTGGGTGACCTTGGGCAAGTCATTTTCTCTCAGTCTTAGGAAGAAGGCAACGATTTCTGAAAAACCTTGTCAAGAAAACTGCAGGACTGTCCAAAAATCTCCAAGAATCGAAAATTGAACAGAAGAAAGAAATTGAACTAATAGAAACATTTGTTAAAGGGTGCTATAGTTATACTCTGAAAAATACCACATTTTATATCAATGACATACACCATAGTACCACGAGAACTAAAAGAAAACTTGGTGTCTAGCTGCATTCCTCAAAAATTATTGTCCAATATATATATATATATATTTGTTTTCTGAGGTTTTCGCGGGTGTTTGTATGTAGGTCTTTGGTTATTCGGGTTTTCTCCTGCGTAAAATTGGAAGTGTCTTGGCAACGTTTCGACGAAGTCTCATTCGTCATCTTCAGGCTGGTGTTCTCGGCTTCGTGCTTCCAGGAGCAAATTGCTCCTGGGACTTGAGACTTCGTCAAAACGTTGCCAAGACACTTCCAATTTTCCGCGGGAGAAAACCCGAATAACCAAAGACCTACATATATATATTTGCTTAAACATTTTCAGTTCAAACACAATCCACCCTCAGTAAACGATTAAACTGTTGAAAGAGTTCTTACCATTAGAAAATGCATCCTAATTTCTTAATTAGCCAAAGTATACTTCCCATAATTTCCACCTATTAATATTAATTAGCCCTGCCATCCTTAGTGAAAATTATTGCAAAATTTAATGAACCATTAATTTGATTAGCTTTTGCTTACTCTATGTGGGGAGTCCCCAACCCCTGGGCCATGTCCCATTATCGGACCCTGAGCCATTCAGAACTGGGCCACACATATACCCACCACTCACACAAATGGAGCGCTATGTGCGTGTGCTTGCCTGCCACTTACGTGGAATCATCCCCTCTCCCTCCTCCTTCCCCCCCTGCAAAGCCAAAAAGATTGGGAAACTCTGCTCTATGTCTATTTCATGGTAAAAAAACCTGTTAATTAAACCCAAGTGCTAAATGGAAGTGGAAAAGAGGATCAACAAAAACAATATGGTATCAACAATAACTTTAAAAGTAATGTATATGAGTTGGGTAGCTATATAAATTTGTTTAATAAATACAATGGGAAAGGTCTTTGGGGATTCCAGAATTTACATGGCACTAATTGGATTAGTGGACCCTCCCCATGCCCCAATTTACCTTTAGCAAGCCTCCCTGCAGCCAAAACGGTTGCAGGAAAAAAAGGCATTTTTCCCTCACTCGAGTATAAGCTGAGGGGGGCTTTTTTCAGCATAAAAATGTGCTGAAAAACTCAGCTTATACTTGAGTATATACGGTATATTTCATTCCCCTGGAAATACAATTAACCATTATTGAATGAAGTTGTTATTGTTTATAACGTGTTACAAGCTCTTTAGAAGAGGATAGATTGCAAATTACAATGGTAACAAAATTGTTTCACCATTGCTTTTTAGGCAGCTTCCTTATAGAAAATGTTTTGGTTATTGAGCAGGTTTGGTATGATGGATTTTAAGTCACTCTTCCACAACATGGCTTGGCCATACTGTAATTCCCAGAATCCCCAGCTACAGAAGCTAAAAATTGGAATTGAAATTATGATAGTCCCAAAATTAACATACACTCAAAAGTTGATCCACAGTTGTCTTCTCTTCTGCTTATAACAGTCTATAATAGCAAAATTTTATCATAGATAGATAGTTAGATAGACAGACAGCCAGACAGCCAGACAGACACAGAAAACAATGGTCCAGAATAGGAAGTGAAGAAAGTATTACTGTAAACAAAATGAATGTGTTATGGCTCAGCTATAAGAAATCTGGGAAACAGTATCAATACTATTATTTTGCAAACTCGGTCTATTCCAAGGTGCCTTCGTAGATGTTATGTCAGATTTATCTTTATTGAGGCAAAACAAATATAAACTAAGAATATCCCAAAATTGCCACTCTGAAAGGAAAAAAATGCAATATCTAATGTAAAGACTGATTAAAAGACAATTTAATATAACAAAGAGGTCTTATCTAAACACATTCTGATTATTAAAAAACATTGCCTTCTTTTTCTACCATGATTGTAATGTGAAATTTCTGGCTGCCCAGTCATGCAGGATTAGGTTCAATTATGAGTAATGGAAATAGGAAGATTCCTAGACATTCCTCACATTCTTGATGAGGCAGTATCCTCATTTGCAGGTCATTTAATGTTATTATGTTTTAATTTATGTTGGCGTAAATTGCATGTGACTATTCAAATGCAAATGTTCCTGGTTAATTATATGGCAAAGTATATGGGATTAAGCTCTTTCCAGGAACTAATTCTATTTTGTTTTGCTCTTAATTTTTTCTCTGGCAGTTTTAGAGATTTTATGATGCAATCGGAAATTGTGTTCTGGCAGAAACAATTATTTGTACTTTGGGTTTTCAGTAACTAATATTGACTTTCATAGTAGTGCCTAAATTGGTCCAAATGTCATACTGCCCAAGAAGGATTCCAGAAAAAAATTGTGTAAGATATTCTGTAGGAATATAATACAAAATGTGCATTCATTGCCTTTCTTCAACAGCAAAGCTTTTCCTTGAACTGCACTGTATGAAATTGTTGGCCTCTTAGTGGAAACATGTAATATGTTCCTCAAATCAGACTGAGTACCAGGCACTGGAACGTGGCTAATATGGCACATTAAAAAACATTAGCATCTATTCCAGGCAAATTGTTTGAAATTGTAATAAAGAAAAAATAAGCATATGAGGAACAAACTTCATAAAAGGAAACGTGTGAATTTTGCAAAGTTAAATCCTGCCTTACCGATCTTCTTGAGGAGTTTTTAAGAGTGGTAACAAGCAACTGGATTGAAGTGATTCTACCAGATTAAAATGATTCTTGACTTGATTCAGCAAAACTGATCTAATGTAATTATGAACTGCACACTTAGCAAGTGTACTTTCTTTGACAGCAGAAACGCAACTGCTAATATGCGATCAGTTCATTATATTTAAAAATCTATCCTATGTAGCTGGAAATCCACAGGGCTAAACCTTTAACACTAATCCAGAAGCTTCTTTAGCCTCCACAATAAAGACAGTAGAAACTCCAAACAAGACAGATTATATAAACAAACAGAAAAACAAATTTCAGCAGTTCCTGTAAACATTTCATGTTTCCTAAACTTTGGCAACATAATCTCAGGAAAAAGTTTATTTATGTATTTATTTGTTTATTTGTTTTCTATAGCCACCCATCTTAGCCAATGACTCTAGGCATCTTATAATTCAATTATTCTATTAATCCTTTGTTTTTGGAGAAACCTCTGGCCAGGAACAGTAAAATTTGAGAAGTACTTTTATAAGCAGAAAAGAATTGGCAATATTTGGTCAAGTTCAACAGTTCTAGATATTTGTGTGCAAACTTCAGTGTAATAGAGACAGGATGTTCCAGGGAAAGTTCATGTTATTTTTTTTCCAGATGCATCAATCCAGTTATAGTCAGATAATTTTCTAAGAAGTATTTCTTCTTCTGGAAAATTCATTTCCAGAAAACTGATGGTGATTAGATCTTCCTACTAAGCAGAGGAGGTATCTAGAATGCTGTTGGAGGACTCTTACTGACCAGTGGTAAAACGTGTGTTTGAATCTATGCCATGGGACTTAGGTGACAAAAAGAAAATATTTTGTCATTTTTATTGCATCTGTTGACCCTTTTTAAGGCAACCTATTCCCTGTAAGGATGAGGAGAATTTGCAAGAACACCTGAAGAGCCATTGTGAAAAATTCTCATGACTTTTGGCAGACAAAATCACTCAGATTCAAGCTAAACCTTGTTGTCCTCCTTGATCTTTCAATGGTGTCATACCTTCAGCCATAATATCCTTCTGGATCAAAGAATTGGAGTGATGGCAGCAGTCTTTGGTAACTCTCTTTTCTCCTAAGAAGTCAAAACCAGTCTAAGGTGGAGAGGAAAGAGAGATCTACTTAGAGATGTCTGTTCTACACTTTAGTATTCCACTTCTCCAATAACTGCATGAAACCCCAGGAGAGATCAACTGTCAGCATGGGATCAGGTATCTTCATTATGCTGATGATATCCAGTTATATATTTTGGCCTCATAACAAAAATGTAGTAGAAGTGCTGACCTGGGTGCTGTCAGGTTTCAAATGAAGATGGGAATCTCTCCAAGGCAGAGTGGCTTTGAGTCCTGGATAAATGGCTTTAATGAAAATGGAATATGCAAACTTTGTTTTGACCTCTCTAGAAGTATTCCTCAGGCAAGATGTTAGCAAAAAGAAAGACATGGGGAAGAAGCCAGCCTCTAACCTAAGTTAAGTTTACAGCAGGGGTGAAATGCTCCCGGTTCGGACCAGATAGCCCGATCTGGTAGCGATGGAGGTGGGTGGTTCAAAGAACCAGTAGCAAAAATCCCTGCCCCCCCCTCATGCCCAGCTGAGCTGAACAATCATCAGAGGCTTTTTTTTTACTTTTAAAAGCATTTTTTCTACAACCTCTTCAGCTGAAAAAAATGCTTTTAAAAGTAAAAAAAAGCCTCTGATGATTGCGCGGCTCAGCTGGGATCGTCAAAGACTTTTAAAAGCATTTTTTCTACAACCTCTTCAGAACGAAGAGGTTGTAAAAAAATGCTTTCAAAAGGCTCTGACGATCCCAGCTGAGTTGCCTGATCAGCAGAGGCTTTTTTTCTTTTAAATGCCTCTGACTATCCAAGCTGAGTTGCCTGATCAGCAGAGGCTTTTTTTTCTTTTAAATGCCTCTGACGATCCAAGGGATCCATTTAAAAGAAAAAAAGCCTCTGTCAATCAGGCAACTCAGCTGGGATCGTCAGAGCCTTTTGAAAGCATTTTTTTACAACCTCTTCGCCAAAGAGGTTGTAGAAAAAATGGTTTTAAAAGTTTTTAAAAATTGGCCACGCCCACCCAGTCACATTACACCCCCCCAAGCCATGCCCACAAATTTTAGATTTCACCACTGGTTTACAGGCAATGTCTCTAATTTAAAGTCAGTCTTAAAATGGAAACTATAGACTGTCTGCATTGTATGTGGAAGGTGTCGATGCTTCTTTACATCAAATACTCAGGAACAAAGAAAATGGTTGCTCTTCTCAATTCTGAAAGCACAGAACCAACTGTGGTGTCAAAATTGATATACGTCCTCTAATCTGTTTTTATAACAAAAAAATTATAAATGGAAATTTCTTCTATAGATGTAATATGTTGTGCCTCCCCGTTTTGGGTGTCATTCTGAATGTTAAAACAAACATTAGAATTAGAATTGCTTTTTCCCTTCAGGATACTTCGTCGGTGTCCTGAAGGGGAAGTTCCCCTTAGGCCACCCTAATATCTAATTGTTCTCTGCCTTATTTATAGAAGAGAGATGAAGACTATAGGAATTGTAGTTCAATTCATCTGGAGTTCAGCAAGTTAGGAAAGATGACCAATCAGAACATAAATACAACTGGTGCATTTTCTAGAAAAGATGGATTCCATTCTTTCTTGTTTTTAACTCATTTCAGTTTTGCCCTGTGATAGGCAATCAGACAATGATGTTGAGAATGCATTGTACATATACTGGATATTATGAATTCATGAATAGCATATCATTTAAAAAAAATTAAAAATGAAATAATAAGAGCCACAGTGGTGCAGTTGGAGTGCAGTACTGCAGGCTACTTCTGCCAGCTGCCTGCCATTTGGCAGTTCAGATCTCACCAGGCTCAAGGTTGAGTCAGCCTTCCATCCTTCCTAGATGGGTAAAATGAGGACCCAAATTGTTGGGGGCAATATGCTGACTCTGTAAAGCGCTTAGAGATGGCTGTAAAGCACTGTAAAGAGGTATGTAAGTCTCAGTGCTATTGCTATTGCTAATTAGTACTTAGCAAAACAAAAATCAAAACATAGTGTGCAATGGGCTAAAGCTGACTGTCAATTCTAAAATTTAACAAAATAAGAATATTCCACATACAAAAATGACTGTCTTAAAATAAAACTTTAGGAACTGATATGGCAGAAGAAATTAGTATGGCAAAGTAATAAACCTTTTATGAATAGAGACAGAACACTTAAAAAGTATTATTATCTTCATTATTGTGGTTCTAGTCACTAGACTGCCAAGGGGCACAAGAGGTATGGCTATGATACACTTCTTGAAACTTCCTGAACTTACAGTATATAATTGCAGTGTGGAAATCCAACTACAGTGGAACCAAACCTTTCCATTATTATCACTATATCATAAATGTGTGGAAATACAGTGCAGGAAGAACAATGTAATTAGAGAAAAAAGCCCTTAAAGCTCCAAACAAATATTGTACACTTTTTATTCACTTTTCAATCCTAAATCATTTGGAAAAGCTACTGTATATACATGTATTTCTGTCTTGTATAAAATAGCAGATATGATTTAGACTCTTAAGAGTTAAAAGTATCATATTAGCCTCCAAATTCTACTCCCTAATACAAGTAGTCCTCAATTTACGACCACAATTAAGCCCAAAATTTCTGTTGCTAAGTGAGACAGTTGTTAAGTGAGTTTTGCCCCATTTTATGTCTTTCTTGCCACAGTTGTTAAGTGAATCACTGCAACTGTTGAGTTAGTAACACGGGTTGTTAACTGAATCTAGTTTCCCCATTGACTTTGCTTATCAGACGATTGCAAAAGGTGATCACATGACCCTGGAACACTGCAACAGTCATAAATATGAAGTAGTTGCCAAGTACGTCAATGGGATGCTGCAACGGTCCTAAATGTGAAAAATGGTCATAAGTCACTTTTTTAATGCCATTGTAACTTTAAATTGTCACTAAACAATTGGTTTTAAGTCGAGGACTACCTGTAGTATAGGAAAATAGCTCAAAGCATTTATGATATATGCTATGCAGCCTCTGCTTGAGTACATCCAGCAGAGGGAAGTCCACAATCTATCCTGATTAAATTGACTCCACTGTTAAACTGCCCTATCTCTGAAAACACCTTCATAACATTCAACTGGAATTTTCTGTTCTGTAACTTAGGCCATTATTCCATGTCATGGTTCTCTGAAAATATGTCCTGGCTTTCTGTTGAGATATCTCTTCTGGTAAATTGAATGGGTATCAGTCCAAACTTCCACCAACATAGACACAAAATATCATTTCTTTTGCTTCCATACAAAAAGCCAGTCCCAGTCCAGGGAGATTTATGAAAAGCAGTTAAAAATTTTGTGGGGAAGAGAACTGTTGTGGAAATCTCTCTCTATTCTCATGTTTTGCAGCATTCAAAGTACTTGCAGAGATCAAAAGCCTTTAAAAGATAATCAGCTTCTCCCATAAAATTAAGTCTGTTATTAAGTAGCCGCACCCTTTCATAATATAACAAAGGCAAATTCTATATTCCACCCTATCTTTATTTAACTGACATCTGACTAATGCAGTGTTCTTGGAAAATTGAATTATACAACAACAGCATAATGTCTCCTTCCTGTTCTCTTTACATAATACCCAGTGATTCGTTTCATATCTCTCTCTCTCTCGAACATACACAGAGAGAGTGTGTGTTCTCAAAGTCATTAAACAACTAGCCAGTTCCATTTTTTATATCACTGATACAGATTCCAGGAGTTCTTCCAGCAGTCTATCAAGATGGTTAAGAATGGTTTCATCTGTTACTTCTCCCCTCCCCGCCCTCTGCTCACTACTTTTTTTTTTCAATTAACAAACAGTCTTCATTTTCTTTATGTAAATCAAAGATACCATATAGCAGTGATGGCTAACCTTTTTGCCGTCACGTGCCAAAAACGTGGGGAGCGTGGGGTGTTCACGTGCATGCATGCCAACACCCACACTTCAATGCACTCCCCCCATGCACCCGCGCCCCCCCCAGTGCTCCCCCTGTTTTTGGCACACGATGGTCCGGTAGGCCCGTTTTTTGCCCTCCCCAGGCTCCAGAGCCTTTCTAGGAGTGAAAACAGCTTTCCTCACCCTGCTGGAGGCCCTCTGGAGGCCAGAAACAGCCCATTTGCCAACTTCCGGTGTGCCCGGAAGGCCCGAAAATCAGTTGGCCTGCGCGCTCATGTGCGCTGCAGCTGAGCTAGGGCAATGCTCGCGTGCCCATCAATATGGCTCCGCGTGCCATAGGTTTGCCATCATGGCCGTATAGTAAAGCATTTTAATGTTTTATCCTTGGCCTCACATATTCAGGACATTTTTATTGATAATGTGCAAACCAGACATTTCTATAATTCTTATGGGTGCTGCAGTTTATGAATAAGCAAACATATCATGTCACACTGTTATCTGAAAGAATGAGAAGAAGGTAAAGATATAACCATAAAATGTGTAACTGAAAGACTAGATTGCTATTTGCTAACGTGCTAATATAGATGCAAATTTGGAAGATCATTGAATGATTTAAAAATAAATATAGGACATCTCACTATAGAAACAGCCTGGGCATCAACAGAACAGCTTGGATTCTGTTGTAAACTATTGGGAGGTGCTCTGGATCACATGTCTATTAGCTGATTTCCCATCAATACTACATCCTGATAGCTATTGTGGAAAACAGAGTGCTCAGTTTTGGTTAGATCCAGCAGAATTCTTCTTATGTAATTCTTATGCAGCAGATCACAGTCTCTTCATAAGTGTATTCATACATTCCATAAAATTTTAGCATGTATTGTCTGTATTTTGTTGCTCATCAAAAAAGGTAATACTGTACCAGAAATAGTATATAGTACTAGATTTTTTGAACATCAGTGTGAAATCATTGTGCTGGGGAAATGACTATATTGCAAAATACAAATAATTGGAGGCTAATGCTGATTTCGGATGCAGTGAAATTTTTTTCAGATTGCAAAAGCATCCAGGTGATTGATGAGTTTAGTAGCATATGGGGATTATGGTAGTTACATTTATGGTTTGTAATAGAATGTAATAGAACTATGGATACCGTATATAACAGAATTATAGTTCTATTACAATTACTAGAAAAGTTGTCATTTTGTGACTACTACAAATTCAAAGTGGTTAATATTGATTGAAGATAAATTTGCATCCTAGGGCAGATCAGCAAAATACTGCAAATTAGGACCATTGCCACAAGATTAGAGTTTTGAATTGAGATATTCTGGTCCTCATAGAGGACCCTCACAGATCAACTTTTTTTTATTCTCATAGGTTCCATGAGATTGAGTATCCTTTATAGTACGAGCGAAAATCTGGGGAGTGGGGTACTATATGTTGTACTATATGTTGTACTATGTTGTACTATATGATCTAGTGTGGTTGATGAAGTCATTAGTTATACATCTCTTTATCTCTTATGTGCTGACATCTGCTGTGGGCTATTGAGGAGGATGGGAGCTATTAAAAGTGAATCTGCTTCCTGCCTAAAAAAACATGTTTTGCCATTTCTCCTCCAGGGAAATATAATATTCTGCCTTTTTAATATTTCCTAGAATATTTCATTCTTCTAGGAGATGGGTGGATGCTAAGTTTCTACAACTCTATCAAGGTCCTCTTCCTTATTGTCTATAAAGCCTCAACCTAGCAGCCATTTTGAGAGATTGATCTGGAAATGCCCATAACTTGTTCTCAAAATTCCAAATATACTCTTTGGTCCTCCTACTCTAATTCAGTCTACAAATGAAGTTGATAATAGATGAACTCACAGACCACCTATGGTTATGTATGGCTGCAGGCTAGGTTGTTAATTAATATTGACTTGTATTTCATTGTGAAACTGCAGTTTCCTTCAAGCAGTAAGTACTTTAAGCAATTGAAGTTGACAATCCATAGCTGAAACCATAATCTGTGTGTTTTAACCTCTGCCAAAATAATGGTGGGTTACAAGCTCATTTTAAAATTCTTTGTGATTCTGAAATGGGAGATATTATGCATTTCAGATTCACAAACTGTCAGAAAAGCGTTTTTGTATCCATTCTTTTTACTACAAACAGCTTGTGTTAATTAAATTGTAATTTCCCCTAGCACTTGAGGATAATGTCAGTATAAAGCTCTGGAAATAATTGTGTATTTTATTCCTTCAGAACCATTTAGGTAAAAAAAGACTTGGGAATCTCTGTAGTAGATAGATACTAACCTGTGAAAGCAGTTGTGTGTATTCCAATATTGTGATAAACGAATGGATAAAATATAAATACCTCCTGGTGAAAAAGCATTGTTTCTCTTACTGGTAGATTGATAACACTTTCTGTTCCAAGAATATTTGTTCTAAGGAATTTGGTAGAATTGAGAAAAACATGGCAAAATACAAAATGATAGGAATATTTGTTTAAACTGAAATTTATTCTAAGGACTGTGGCAGGTTTCTTCTTTTGCTTTATTTTTAACTCCATTTTCTATAGTCCTGAATTTTTAAAATGTTGCAATGTTTAGCCTCTATTTGAAATCATAGAGCTGAAGTTTCTGCAGCTAACTTCATATTGGCCTAACCCAACATGATGATAATGGGGACTGTCCTATCTGTTGGATTTATATCCTGCCTTTCCTCCAGGAACTCATGGCGACATAATGATACTTTCTTTTCCCATTCCCACCATCACCATCCCAAGAAACTTTAATGGTAAGTAAACGTGGCTGGTGTAAGGTTACTGCATGAGTTTTCCTGGCTAAGTGTGGATTTGAACTTGGGTCTCTCAGATCTTAGGCCAACATTTTAACCATTTCACTGCATCAGCTCTCAAATTATGGGATTCAAAGTCCAAAGCATGTGAAAGCAATCAAGATACATCTACTTTATATTATATTGTCTGCTCATTCCATCTCAAAAACCTTGTTGTTTAATTTCAGTGTCTTTCCCAATGTTCTAAAACTCTATCTCTGAATGGCAACAAGTTCTCTGGCAGCTTCAGGAGCACATGGCTTTTCTTAACAAAAGAAGTTTTTAATACCTTGTTTTGGATAGGATAAATCCTACAATTGAATCAGTTTGTTATAGTGGTTAAGGCACCAGACTAAAACCAGGAGTCTGGGAGTTCTTCAAGCACAAAGTCAGCCTAAAGAGAGAGCTAGTCTCTCTGTGTGTCAGGCTTCGGAAGAAGACAAGGGCAAACCACTTCTGAAAAACCCCGCAGAGAAAAACTGCAGGCACTTGTCAAGGCAGTCACTACGAGTTAAAAAACCCTGACTCAAAGATACCAAAATAAAAATATGGAGATTAATATGTAAGCCTTGGCCATAGGAAACAGTTATTGTGCTAGTGGATAAATCACAATTTACATTCAAGATGCCTTTCATAGCTAGATTACTCCTGTTTCTTCTGCTGTTTCTCTTCTTATTTTGATGCTGAGAATAGAAAATAATTTTAATATATTCTACATTGTATAGATCAGTGATGGCTAACCTTTTTGCTGTCATGTGCCAAAAGCGGGGGAGCGCAGGGAGGTTGCACATGTGCGTGCCCACACCCATAATTCAATGCCCCCCATGCTCCCCCCACTTTTGGCACGCGACAGCAGAAAGGTTACCGGTGGACCCGGTAGGCCAGTTTTTTGCCCTCCCCAGGCTCCAGAGGCTTTCTTGGAGCCTGGTGAGGGCGAAAATGGCCTCCCCCCAAGCTGGAGGCCCTCCGAAGTCCAGAAACAGGCTGTTTCTGGACTTCCGGTGGGCCTGGAAGGCCCGAAAATCAGCTGGCCAGCACGCACATGCGCTAGAGCTGAGCTAGGACAATGCTCGCGTGCCCACAGATATGGCTCCGTGTGCCATCTGTGGCACGTGTGCCATAGGTTCACCATCACGGGTATAGATGGATGGATGTACATAAATAGGTACACACACACATACATATACCTGTTAGTGAATGGTGGGTTCTTTTTGTTAAGTCTGAATCAAAACCAATAAATGGTTTTGATTGGTCTGAATCAAAACCAATAAACCAATATATAACACATTTATTGCTTTTGATTCAGATTTAACAAGAAGAACCCACTATTCACCAATAGGTGCATACTACGGTGTGTCCATCATTGCCTAACTGTTGTCTGAACAAGTCTGTCAAGTGGTGGGATGATAAGGTGCAGAAATGTAATGAGATTTTTGCTAACTCCATTCAAACTTGTGAATGTTGTTCATTATAAAGCAGAACTGTTTTTCCCTTAGACATGCAATCACACTAACTCTGAATTGTCCAGAGATGTACACTGTACATGTTCCCAGTGCACTCTACTGTAAATACTTTTTGATATAGAAAGTGACAATCCACTCCAATTTATTTCATTGCACCATGTAAATTTAGAGTTCAGCAAAGGACAACATGCTGTTATAATTAAAGTTCTGTCTTTGTATCCATGCACATCTCTTTATAGCACAGTTATATAAATAAATCCACTTTGGGCTGTAACTCCTGATTCTCCTACTACTACAAAAAATATTGCCTCTGCAAAATATGCTCAAATATAAGAATGGGAACCATGGTATCTTTTAATACTGACATATGAATAGAACTGCTCAACCTGTCTTCTTACTGGTAAATCTCTATCATGTTAGCACATGAATAAACCCAGAATACTTAAAAAAATAAATAAATAGAGGCTATGGAGAGGAATGGACAGATATTTTATGCTCTGGGACAGTGTTTTTCAACTTTAATATGTGGACTTCAACTCTCTGAATTCCCACATCAGCATGTTGAAGTCAATACAACTTGTTGCCAACACTGCTGTTGGAGGTTTCTTGGGTTCATCTTTGTTGAGGGTTTTTTTATTCTGCTATTTTAAAAAAATATTTTAATGTGTTGTTAGCTGCCCAGAGAAATATCCATGTAGTCTAAAGTGATGTACTAAATAAATATTTTAGCACATCCAAAAATATATGGTTTATATGAGATTCCTTTTTGCTATTTGTTTTCCATTTAAAATAGGCCCTGCCAACAGACAGCACTTACTATATCTGAAGTAGCTCCTTATTGCCTGCAGCTGACTGGAAGTAACTTTCTATCCCAACTTGCTGTGTCAGGTATTGAATTTGTGGCTATTGTTATTTTTAGTTAATCATACTGAAGTTTTAATCCTATTGTGTAAGCCACCAAAATCTCTTTGTGATTTGAGACAGCATACAGATTGACAAATAAAAAAATAGAGGAATAGAACAAAACTACCAAAGAGACAATGAAAATAGTTAGCATAAGCTTCTCATCCCAGTTTTATATCCCATCAGTGCTTCTGCTGTCAAACATGACACCTAATATTTATACAGTGGCCATCTGAAAAATGAACTACCACCTCTAGTATACACCATTATCCTTTCTCATCTTCAGCAGCAATTACCTATCTTTTAAAGCAAACCCTCTTTGTGAGAATGAGGTTCTTATGTCACTCACAATAACTAAACAGGGGGCTTCTCACCACCCCCTCCCCAATTCTGCTGGACAGGAGTAAGTACCAAGAGTTGAAGCAGTATATGCCTACAAGTCATCCTTTCTCAACTATTACTCTCTTCTAAAAGTGGCTTTGACTTCATGCCAACAGTTCTGCACACACCTCTGGGTGTGAGTTTTATTGTGTTTATACTTTGCCATTAACCACTTATGGGTGCTTATACAAGAAGTCTCTTAAATGCATCCAAGTAAGAAATCCAATCTCTAAAAAGACATTTAACTTAAGCATTTCCCCTGTCTTTTATAGCACTAGTTAAATATTAGTTTCTTTCTTTTCTTGAAACCCCAACACTTTTAGTGTCATGAATGCTCTGTGTCTTCAACATGAGGAAGAGAGCAGAAACTGGGACACAAGGACAGTTTAGGCTCTGCTTCTTCAATGTCTACATAATCTTTTAGTAATTAGGAACCCTGCTAGAATTTTTTTCCAAACATACTGAAGCTTTTACCATACGAACAGGGACATCAGTATCCAAAACAGCTGTGTATTCAAAGCAACTTAGCCTTGTACAAATTTAAAAGGGTTGGGCAAAGAATGTTTGACTTGATGCCATTTTGACCATCATTTCTCCAAAGCTGCCTCCTGAGTTGCATCTACATCCCTCACTTCTAACCACCAAGTAACCACTTTGTTTTGCTTCTACCTGCTTTGGAAATTCAGTCTTCATCTAAAGAATTTCCCTATTAGAAAGGATGAAGAGAAGGCTTCCCTTCAGTTCTAGCTGAGTGGGCCTCCTAACTTAGTGGCTCAAGCCTTCCCAACTTTCTCCTGCTTTAGCTGTTCAAAGCTTCTAGTCTGCACATCCTGGGAGATGACGCCCACTTTCCCCCTCCAGCTCCACTTTAACAAGACGTTTTGACTGGAAGGGGGGTGGGCAGGTGAGGAATGCTTTGGGCTCTGCTACACTTGGCTAGCTTCCTTCTGATTAGACAGGCTGTCTGGCTTTTGTTAAACACTTATCTGGCAGGAGATGGATGCTTGTGGAGATTTATTTCATTATTATCCCATGTAGTTCGTGATATCCTGGTCTTACCTAATTCATGTCCATATGTGAAGTTTCTGTGATCATCATGGGATGAGGAATCTTCTCAGACTAGGTTGGTAGCTTGCAGTTAGCCTTGGTTTATTACTGTACAGCAGAGGTCTTCAAACTTGGCAGCCTTAAGACTTGTGGACTTCAACCCCCAGAATTCTCCAGCCAGCATAGCTAGCTGGAGAATTCTGGGAGTTGAAGTCCACAAGTCTTCAAGCTGCCAAGTTTGAAGACCTCTGCTGTACATGATTCATTCCTTACTTAAAATTTGGGGGCACAACAGCTCTGTTTGATGGCTGTTTGTTGGCATTTGGGAGCACATGCAAGTCTTTGTGTCTCTTTGAATCTTTTTTGTTTTCCTCTCCATTTCTTGCTTTGTTGGAAGTGTATCTGCAAGGATCATATCTGGAGGGGATGGCTTGATTCTCTTGCAGATTGTAGGTACTAGGGAGTTTTGAACATTGTTTCAGCAGTACTTTTTAGATGTGTATGGGACTTTTTCAGCCATTTCTCTGTCCAGGTCTATGATGACTGAGTTTAAGTGTCCCCATAGCACAATGTAGTGCTATGTAGTTAATGTAACCTTGTTTTTGACCTCGTTTAATCAATTGTGGTCTTATTAAGTTGGTTGATTGGATCAGTTAACCAATCATTTTGGTATTCCCACAGCATGCTTAATCCCTCCAACCCCACCAAAATTGACCAGTTGTGGAAATAGGACCTTTGTACTATCATCATAAATGCTAGAATTACCAGGTTAGCCTTATTGTTTTGGATTTCCATTTCCAGCCAGCCATCCACCCTACTTGATAGTGTGGGATTGAGGGAGTTCTAGTCCAGACTGTGTGGAAGGCACTGGGTTGCCATCCTGCTGCTAATATCCCTTGGTGTTTTTCATATCTGGTTCCTCTACTTCATGCACAGCAACAGCAGGTAGTCCATGTGTGCAGAGGGATCACTGATCTAATTCTACCCTTTGGGGATCACTGCAGCACCTCTCAATTTTTTCCCTCAGGTAACAGGAAACACTGTGATCGTAAGACTCAGTGAGGAACAATCCTAATGCTGCAAAACGGTGGGAATTTTATGCTAATGTCAGTTTAACACTATTTAAAGCATCAGTGGCAATATTTAAAATTGCAAGATTAGCAGATGCATTTGATGTACTCACTTCTATACTTCCAAGAAATGGCTAAAAATTAACTGTGCATGCAATTGGAAGAAAATAATGCTTTAAACATTTTTAGTATTTAAAAATATCATTTATTGTTTTATTGTTTTGTTTTTAATATATATTCTCCCATTCATTTGCCCTTGTTCCAGAAATGGAGAGCATTGTGATCAACAAACCAGACATCACACACACACATTCTGTCAGTTATCAAAGTATCTAAAACAAAATCATACATACAACAAATTCTGAAAAAAAACATGAGAAGAAATGGACGCTGACTAAATATACCAAGCCACGTTGGATTGCTGAAGGAGCATACAGCTCCTTTTATTTCAAGTTGTATCTAGGGCAGCTTCAGATATGCTGAGAATATACCACCCAGAATTCTCCACCAGCAAGACCAATTATAATTCAGGATGTTGTAGTCCCGCATCTGAAGAGTGGCAGGTTAGAAAAGACTGCCCTAGAATTTTATCCCTTCCTGGAGCTCACACATGTAGCAGAGGTATTCACTGTTGAACTATAAAACCATGAAAATATGTATAACTCTCCTGAGGATTTGACATATAAGGAAGGACAGTCTTTTGACAACACAAATTTTCCATCCTCAGCTACTGTAAGACAGAGGAAGGAATGGAAGGCAGAATTAATGCCAATAATGCTTTCTTACCCTTACACAACCAACACTGTAGTGTCTTAGCTTCCTACCTAACAAATATAAGGTGCATCAGAGCAATTGGAAAAGATGGAAGCTGGAGTGACACTTAATTCCTGCTTTCTTCTCTGCCCCGTGGATCAGAATCAAAGAGGGCAAGTACTCACAAGCAAAAATGTTGGTAAATAATGTATCAGTATTGTGTTCTCCCTGAAGCTCCTTTGTGCTAATACAGCAATAATGTGAGTTAATATTTCAGCTAACAAGTTGACACCAATACAGTAATAGGAGAAAAATGAAATGGGCAGTTTCCTGAATTTTCCCTCCAAAAGATATAAACAAAATGCTGCAGAAATGAACTTTCAGAATGTGACCATTTCTCCAAGGACAATGTTATGCTTCATAAGACAGATACGTAGGCATCTTCGCTGTGTAATTTTAACAAAAAATCATTTGGATTTAACTGATTCAAATTAGGAATAGCCTCTTCAAAAAGGGAGAGAAAAGAGGACTTATTAATCCAAGCTCAAATAAACTTGAATAAGTTTATCTCTTTGTCAATCTAATGGGAACTGAAGTCTGGATGTTGATTGTAATTGGAATCAAACTTTTATACACTTCCAATATATTTATCTTATATCTGAGTATGAATACATCAAGACAGGTTATAGAGTATAGAATGGCCAGAAGACTTCATTCAAGTCCATAATGAACTACCGCAAGACTATCTTACGTAGTTATGGTTTGAGCCCATCTTTAAATAATTTGCTTGCAAAAGTAAAAGAAGGATATTCAATTTATATGTACTCAGAAATAGCAAAAGAAAAAAAAAGAGTACCATGGGAATAAATAATATAGTTCTGAGGCTTGAACATTCCTGGCGCAATTCTGCCAATTCAAGTAGTCTGCACATGCCAAGAGTAGTTCCTTTCTGCAGAGAAAGAAGATAAGTGCCTTCTTGAGCTTTTGGCCTTGGATTTGTGTACCTTGTGCATACTGCCTCCTCCATGGCATGAGAATGAATTTAGGTAACTGAGAAAAATAAGGGAGAGGATGATGGGAAAAACAGTCTCTCCCTTTGGCAATTTAATACATCGTGCCCACTTAAGAACATAACCTCATCAATGGATCAAAGTCAATCTGTTGCCAGAATTGGATGTTTTTCAACATCATTTCGGTTGCTTGTCCCAGTCAGACTGGCTGCCTTTAAAGTTGAAAAGGGTACTGCTTCAAATAGTCCTTCATTCTCTTTGGTAGAGGCAATTGGTCTGTCTTTCCAGTGCATCGATTGATCTGTAGTCGGCAGAGGTGCTGCAGGTTGGGGGCAATGTCCTTGCGGCTGAGCGGCCGGATGAGCTTCAGATGTACTGCCGATGCGATCATCTCCTTTTGTGGGGGAGGCAAAGGCATGGGAGGCGGGTAGGGAGCATCACTCTTGCTCTCCACAGTACAAGAAAGAACATAATGTTGGATGAGACTAACCACATCTGGGAAGGCCAAAACCCGAGGCTTGGAGAGGCAATTGGAATCTAACTGGAACTTGCTATCAGCGTATTCAATGCGTACATTGGTAGGGCCTCTGTTGGTCTTTACGGATAGTGTGAACAGGTAGCTGGGATGAGCACTATCCCGTACCAGAAAAGTCCCTTCTGGCATCTTCTGGAGCTGCTGCTTGGCTTCATTGGCTGTAATAGAACCCCAATACCAGCCTAGAAGAGAATCCCAGAAAAGACATGGATAAGAAGGACAAACTATTCATTTAAAAAATCAGGAAAAGAAACATTTATTGATTCATTTTCTATTTTATTAACATGTACATATGTATATTTGTGAACTCAAATGGCAGTTATTGTACACTCCCTCCCTAAGTAATATTGTTTAGTCACTATCATAAGGGGAAGTATCATAGATATTTACATTTACATTTATGAAGTCATCTTTGGGATGATATATTCAAGGAGCTGTGGAAGTGTCCCTGAGTTAAGTGGGGCTTGTTTGCAGACAAAGAGCTACAGAATTGCAGCCCTAGACAACTATGGTGGGGAGTCATTTTGCCTTTTTGGAATTCTGCTCTTTAAAATCCAGGCTGCCCTAAAGGAGATATAGATACTTTTCTCATCAGCAAGGAAGTGGGCACTTTAACAATATACAATAAGTTCTTATTCCAAGAGTCAAAAGTACCAATTGGATCCTTACCAGATTCTCTCAGAAATGAAAATGTTCTGGCAATGCATAGCAGATCCTCCTCTGGGTCTCGTGTTTGAGGTGAGTTGCTTTCAAGTCTGGGCATTACCAAGGGAGGGGCAGACTGTTCTTGGAAGGACGTGACTGAGAGAGACTGCATGACCTGTTCTGACACATTCACTGCAAGGCCTTCAACAGGTAGCCTCCGGAGTTTCTCCTCCGATACCAAAGGATAGGATCTGAAAAGAAGAGCATTTTGGATTATTCCTTTTCTGGATGAAATGGATGTATCACTGAGCACAACATCTTTTGCATTTTTGAGAACACATACATTGAATTGTACAGTTACATTAGAGTTCATTTCCACAAACAAGGCAACTCTATTCATGGCAGTAACCCATTTAAAGCAAAACAAAGAAGATAACTGGGCTCAGAATTCTTTGCTCTTTTTATGCTTGCAGAAATTTTTCGCTTATCAGTCCTTTTATTTTTTAAAATGAGACAGTGTTTTAGTGTTTTCCAACATAATAGGTAAAATTTGGATAAAATTTAAAAATCCATCTTGATGCTTTGCAAGTACGGTACTACAAAAAGATAAAGAAAAAACACAATGCAGATTCTTAGAAAACATTCCACCGTCCCAGGAACCTTTTAAAAATTCTTTGTTTCCTATATTTTAAAGTTACTGATCTTTTAAAAGACTATCTTACCTGAATCAGACAATCAGTAAATTTATTATGCACAATAACAAATGTAGGAACATGTGTGAGCCAACTATGAAGTCAAAAAATATCTCTATGCTAAACTATCACCCTATATTTTATATTATCCTGGCTTCCCTCTGTGCATGGTTATGCATATTTCTTCCAAAGGATATTCCACTTAGATCAATGGAATTTTTCATTGGACTTTTGGTGATGTTAGCTTCTCTGCAATTTTAAAGTAATCCCCTAAATTTAATTTAATAAGGAAGTATAACATTATGATAGATATACTGGTAGGATTTCCTCCAAAAATTGGTATTAAAATAAATGCGACTATTTAATAGAGTATAAATGAAAGAGGAAGGTCAAACGGATCTCTCATGGGATGGTATGAAATGGCAATTTAAAGACCATTTATATAGGCCTCCTTTGTACCCTGATAATCCTATAATGGCTCCAACTACATGAACAGCTGGTTTCCTGCACCATCCAATCCAGGTGACTGTCAATCCTCAATAGTAAGACTCAACCTTATGGAGTAGTATTTGGCTCTCTTTGCAGCTGAATGCTTGACAATCTGGTTTCAGGCAAACACATTGCCACATGGTGACTTTTAAGGAGCCACTTAAACATTCCAGATTGTGTGAAACTGCTTTAGTGTTTTAAAGAAGCATTTTTTACACAATGCCAATCTGTAACTTTGTCTAAGATGTAACAGGATGTTCTTGGGCACTGAGTTTCAAAAGACTTTCACCCAGTTGTAATTTGCTACTGGCGCTTTCTCTCCTACCTGATAAATGCATTAACAATTATTTTCAACTGCTCACCAAACTGGAAATATTTCCATTAATAGAAACTTGATCATTCACTCCCCCAGTTTACTTATCATTCAACCTTGTAAACATAATGGGCCCACAAGTAACAATACTATACCTTTCTGCTTTGCTTACAGTATATAGTTTCTCTTTTGAAAAGTTAAAATAATACCCCAGTACTGATTGTGTGCAATTGCAATATGAATATGTTACCAATGAAAAGAGGGGTTAAGGTTAAATTTCTAAGCTATGCTATCTCCTATTTTCTTTTCCTACCCTCTGTTCAGCCTTTTTCTTTCCTCTGCAATTATTCCAGTTTAATTCTCAAGTTCAACTATGGGTCAAGTAAAAGCAGAAACAAAGTAAAACCATCCATTAGGAACTGAAAACTTTCTTATTAAGAAATTAAATTTTACCACTTCCTGACCAATAAGCATTTTTCATCTCACTAAAATGGAAATGGAAAATGAGAACTCAAAAATCACTTCTAGAAAACACTTCCTGGTGTCTAGCGAGAAAGGAGATGCAATGACAAATGTGATTAAAAATCAACCTCTAGATAAAATCTGGAATGATTAAAATGGTACACACTGAAATTCAATTTGTGTCCACAAACTTGATATAGTTTCCTTTCCATTTAAGAAATAGTATCTGTATTCAGTATACTAATTGGGTTAATTATTTATTTCTGATTCTTCTATTCAGAAGCATTCTTCTATTTCTTATTCTGTTGCTGATTTTAGGGAAAGTATCTACATCAGAGATGTCAAACTTGATTTCATTGAGGGACACATCAGGGTTGTGTTTGACTTTGGGGGGCTGGGGTGGGTGTGGCCAGCTCGACGTCACTCGTTTGACACCCCAATCTACATTGACTTGAGCAATTAGGTCTCTCCCTCTCTCTCTCTCTCTCTCTCTCTCTCTCTCTCTCTCTCTCTCTCTCTCTCACACACACACACACACACACACACACACACACACACACCTCTCTCTCTTTAGTTCTCTAAAGTAATACACAGGCAAGAAAGCAAGACATAACACTGGGAGGGTGACGTTTTAGGGTTTTTGTTGTTTGTTTTGCAAATGAGTCAAAAAAATATACAGTAGGGATGAAAGGTTTCCAGATTATTTCTTCAGAAAGAATATCACTAATCCTCAAATAATCCTACAAAGGATAACCCATGAAGGTCACTGCTGCTACTCCTAGGATCTTTGGGAATCTTTGGGACATTATGTTGATGCTGTCGTTTTGGAGCAATCATGTTTTCACCTGAGGCTTTAAACATTACCCCTATTGTCCCTGAGGACAAATTTTATATCTGAGACAAAATTTAACCTTTTCCTCTTATGAATCCTCTACAATACTTTGGTCTATTTCAGATGTCTTGACTTTTTTTTACTCATTATAGTCTCCATTTACTGCTGATACTCTATAAGCCTATATAAATACCTAAAGCTATAAATGTTACCAAGACACATCTTTCAATGAAATCTTCCTCATTTCCTTAACATCTAATATTTCAGGAGCAGAAGTAAAGAACCAGAAGAATCCTGAATCTGCTCTTATCGGTGGGTTTTCAGTGCCATTTGCCCTCCCACCCCCAACATGGACTCATCATCTACACCATTTAAAGTCATTGTTCTTTCCATCACTATTGCTGCTCTGTAAATGAATGTTCATAGTCATGAATAAGTGGAAAATGAAGTAATTATACTGTCTCACTCCCACAATTAATGAGGCAAGTAGTGTGGTTGGCACTGGCAATCTCAGGGCTTCCCTGCCAAGAGGAGAACAGGGCACATGCCATTGTAAACCAACTTATTTTCTTGAGTAAATTTCAAGAAATTTCTTGGCTGGGGATTCTCTGAGTGAAAACTCTTCTGGATAACTAGTGAGGGCAAAGAGCCTCTTGTTTGCTCATGTAACTGTCAAATAAGGGAGTTAAAAGTTGTATTATTCCTAAAACCAAACTAGTTACAAGTTAATTTTAATTATTTTTTGGGTGAGGGGCTTAAATGAGATGTTTCTTGTATATTTTCTTTGTTTTTAGGGTCTTGATCTATATGCTGCAAGCAATGAACCCCTTGGGGCTCAATACCTGCACAGGTTATTTGGGGGCGGGGGTTGGTTCCTTGGTGTGGGAAAGGAGGAGGAAAGGGAAAGAGCAGATTTGTTCTTCATTAAATGGCAGGACATAACAAAGTTGTGAGATGGAAATTGTATATGCAGAAGCATCCATTGGGAATATGAAAGAGACTGCAGAGTTGTAGGTTAGGAAACATCATAGAGTGAGTTCAGCTATATGACACAGTGGCTATCAATACTGAATTATGCACTTAGAGTAAGAGAATCTTCCAGGGGAAGACTCCACAGCAGCCAAAACAGCTTCAGGACAAGCTGCTGAATAACAAAGAGAACTGTCAAGTTGAAGATTGAAAGAACCAGAAAAGTGTTTACACCAGGGTGAAAAAAGTCTGCTGCAGTTGGCAAAGTTGGCCTTAAAAACATTCACATTCAAATCCCAGTGCAGCTAGAAAGTGCCAGCTACTGGAGGTTATTAGGCCATTCTCATTTTCACTGGCCTAATAACCAGATACTGGTTATTCTGTACTATCACTCCAGAGCGGTGTTTCTCAACCTTGAAAATTTTAAGATGTCTGGAGTTCAATTCCCAGAATTCTGCAGCTAGCCATGTTGGTTGGGAATTCTGGGAACTGAAATCTACACATCTTAAATGGCCAAAGTTGAGAAAGTGCAATGCATCCAAAGTGATACATTAGCTCAAGAAGCAATTAAATGGTGAAGCAAGAGAGGGACATACAGAAATCATGTAACTCCTTCTATTAACATTACTACTATCACAATTAAAACACAACTTTACAGTACATGCCTAAGTAAGCATGATGTAATTAAGCATAGTGTTTCCAGGATGGTGTGTATAAATCTATAACTTTAATCCAGCATTCAGAAGCAGATATGGTATAAAAAGCATAACGTGGATTCCAAATATAAAAAACAAACAAATGTGATTGCAGTATGTCTAATATGATAATAAAACAAAAACCCAAAGGAAAAATCCAATTTTTGTAACATTTAAGAAATAAAAAAATACTAATAACTTATTTAGAAGAGCTTTAAATAGCCAACAACTTTTAGTAGTTTGTTGGATCTGCCATATAAGATTCAATGAACCAATGTAATTATTTTGTTTATAAATGACCCGAAGGAACAATAAATGTTAGGCTGGGTAAACATAAAATACACAGGATTCGTGATCAGAAACATTTATAATAGTAGGAGAAGAACTTGAAAAAGATTAAACTGAAGGCAAAAATGACCCAGTTAGTCCAATGTGTATTACCCTAAGGGCAACATTTCTGTACACGTTCATTTATAAGTTGGTTCAATGGCCTTGACTTCTGAATAGTCACGCTGAAACAAACATGTAGCCATTGTAAGTTTGACTTCTCTGGCACATATGCATATGCACTCACCTATTATCCACTTTAATAATCTGTGTAGGTTTATTCTATCATAACAACATAATGGCTTGGCATTTCAAATCAGGTATCTTTGCTATTCAAAGCAAAGTGCTCTGGCCCAGTTCAGATCTGAAATTCTCCTTTTCTTGATGGTTGCCCCACCTTCTTTTCAGCTCAGTTAGATTTAAAGGCATTTCACTTTAGAAGACATACATACGGGAAGGCCTTATTTTTCCATTTATTTATAACTACCTAATAAATGCTCATTTTCAAAGATCTCTTAAGTGTGGTGGTGTACACAGCTAGTCACTACGGTGCTTTGCTTTAAATGAAAAATTACAGAAAATGTGAAGACTCTTGATAGGTTAGAAATGACCATCAGAGCCACTGATTTGAATGGAAGGCCACAATTTTACAAAAAAACAGGGCAGGAGAATCCATTTGCTGTCCTTTTCTTATGGTTGTCTAATCCTAGGGAGCTGGAGTAAACTCTCACTGAAAACAGGACTGACTTCGGAGCAAGCTTTTAGAGGATTCCACTTTTAAAAAGTCATTGTTTGTAAGGAAACTTACCCTTGTACGCAGAGGATCATGTCACTCCAAGATTCAGGAAAGAGCATCAAATCTTCAGAGAAATGAGGGAAAGCCGCGCTTCTTCTTTGTTCCCAAACAGAAGGCTGCCACAGTCCGTCCGCAAGTTACCAGAAATCCAGAAGTGTCCCAACAAGCTTTCTGTGAAACGCACTCAAGAATCACCTACAGAAAATAAGCTGCAGGTAGTTTCAGAGAAATCTTCCCCGCACCAAGTTACCAGCAGAAAAACGCGCTGGCTCGTAGCTTTTTTTCCTGTAAACTCCGGCTGAGCTTTAAAACATGGCAATACGTTCACTTTAAAAACAATCTCCTCGGTGGCGTGGAAAGTCGCCGCGAATAAAAACTAGAATGAAAAATAATAATAAATACCTGTCTGAATAAATAAACCTCTCCCCGCGTAAAAAAAAACAACAAAACAAAATAAAAGTTCGGGGAGAAGAGCAGAGCGGACACCTTAGCAGCCGTCCGCCTCGACGCCGGCTCTTGAAGAAATGCGGATCATCGCGAGGAGCGGAAGGGGAGAAGCAGCACTCCGTAATCTTTTGTTTGCGCCCTATTAATCTATTCCAGGAAGTGGTGGATTCCTGGAATTGTATTGTATTCACAGCAGTGTTCCGACAGGCACACACACACAAAAAAGAAAGAAAAGTATAAATAGAAGGGGCCGTTCGAGGCTCCTTCGTTTCAGGCTTGCGGTCTCCTAAGGTCAGCAATAATCCCCCCTCAAAAAACGCATGGGAAGGGAAGCGTGTTGAGAGATCTGCGCCGAATGGTTTGAAAACTTGCGTGGTTTTTTTCGTTTTAATTCAGCGCTGCCTCCGCTCGGTCTCTCCGTTCAAGGAAATACCTTTGATAGATTTCCAAGAACTTTCCAGGAAAGCGGGGCGGGCTCCCTTCCTTCTTCCAATCGGAATGAACGAGGGCAGGGCCGGACGACCGAAGGCCCGCCAATCGGGAGCGGATGACGCGCGATGCTGCAGTTCCCCAGGCCCAGTAGGGTTAAGTGAGAAACCCGCAGGCCGGTGCTGAGTCCCAGGAAAGGGCGGTGGTGGAGTGGGGGAGCTGAAATCAGCAGAAAGCCTCGAGGCGCCGCTCGCCATATGGCCGGGGACGGTGGGTGGGCGATGACTCTGCTGCGCCCGCCGCCCGAAGGCAAAAAAGTCTGATCAGGGACGGCAACAGCGGAGCCGACCATCGCCCGCCTTGGCGGCCAGGAGAACAAAGGCTGCTACTTTAGGGCTGACAGCCTTCCTACACCTCTGCAAACTTTTCTTATCAGGCATAAGTTTTTGCCACCCATTGTTCTCAGTTTTAACAAAAATAAATGTCAAACCTTCTGGTGGGATGGAGGCATTGCAGCGAAGAGATGCTGGTGAAAAGCAGCCTTTCCTTCCTTCCTGAATGCATAAAGTGCAGTGCGCACCCGTCTCTTTAGGAATAACATCCAGAGTTTATTTTCATTTATCCTTTTATCTTTTAAAAACGATGAAAAACCAGGAAGGAGTGAACATGCTAGAATAATTCGGTAGCTCGTATAAGTTAAAGTGTCTGTGTTGGGGACTTCTGAGAAAAACAATTAGGGATGATAGCCCTACCCTGCTAACTTGTAGGAGCTCATTCACAGCAGAACCTTAAGGCTATTTCCTCTCCAGACATCCCAGAAATTCAATATGGCACACCAAAGGACAACAATTCTACGATCCTGCACTATGTGTATTTCACGGTGCAATTCAAGGACAATTGGTTGTCAGGCAAAATATGCCAGCCTATTTCTTCCCAATCCAATGACTTCCTGAATCACAAGGCAGGATTCTCAAAAGGATTCCTCCAGTTTCCTGGCTGGACTTCAAGCAGAACATTCTTCCCGGAACATGTTAAAAACCACAAGAATTCCCTCTCGGATCCTCTTCAAGGTTCAAGACCACAATTCTTAATTAAAAAAATAAAATAAAATTGAAAGGGATTGTACTTTCTCACTTAATTTAGGAAAACAAGCCAAGTAGTTTCTGGCAAATTCTGGTAAAGGATTGTTGCTGTCAAGACTCTTGTGTAAAACAAGACCCTGGGTTTTGATGGGGGAGAGGGAGGGATTTTGACAGTATTCAAAAGCAGGGGAAAGGGGTGATTGAGTCCAAGGTTTTAAGAATGGCTGAAGTATGCGATGGGTACTTCAAAAGTAGCTCTGTTGTAGATTCCATAAAACAAATTGCTACTATGCATCGGCCTGTGACGTGTTTAGTTGTTTTTCATGGGATTGTGAGTTCCAATCTCCCTGATATGGAAAAGTTAGATATTTACTATATGTGAATGATTAACAGTTTTTATACAGTAGGATACTGTTTTCCTTTTAATGTTAAATTTTTATTAACAAGTCAGTTTTCAGGGATTCCAAGACAGTAGTCACTTCCAAATGCGCCTGTCACACAGGATCACACAACAAACTACAATCTGAAACTTTGGAGATGAGGGTAATGGTAATGGTTTCAGTGTCCAGCACAGGTTGGGATCAAAATATTTCTGTGTTTGTGGGGAACTATCTATTTTATGGGTCTAGTTGCATGAAGCATGGATTTAAATTCCATAACTAGAAACTAAACTTTGGAAGAAAAAATAGTGAATAATCTTGTACAAGTAGAAAGGAGAACTATGATTAATGAGCTAAGCTTTGCCAGACAGAGTCCTATGCAGTGAGACAAGCTGATGAATGTAAATGGAGCCTGTTTTGTCCTGAAATGACTGTAAATATGCATGTATCTCTGACTCTATAATATAAATTATAGGGGTACACCACTTATGTAGCCAGATGGGAAATAATGGCTGCAACCAATGTACATCATAGCCACTTAAATCCTAAAATCTTCTGGTCCTTGCTTAACCTACCCTAGAAGATCCCAACCCTGTTGGCACCAGCTGTCCAGTGTCCTTCCATTATTGAAATGTGTTGTTTGCACCAGTGAAGATACTGTATCTTTCAGCTTATTACTTTTCTTTATATTGATTTTGTACTATAAGAAAATATTAGAGTAGTATGAGTTAATGTTATCTGACTAGTTAAAACACCAGATATTCTCATAAACTAGAACAGATATGACTTAGTATGGCCAGATCGATCCTGGAGATTAGTTGTTCAACGATTTATTATTGAACTCAAACCGGCAGTTTAGAATGATTATGTAGCCAGGACATAAGAGAGCTTTACTATTTCCTGGAGCTCTATTTGGGGCTCTTTTCTCTTAACCTCAGTTAGATAGCAAATTAGCTTTTTTCTTTTAAATATTCCCACTAAAAGAAAAAGATCTGACTAATCAGTTGGAAAAGGGTCTGTGTGACTTTAATTGCAAGCTCTGCAACTGCAATTTATTTGCAAGCTCAACATAACTTCCAATCACAGTTTTCATTTCAAAGTAGATATTTTGAGTTTTATATGTATTATGCCTTAGTGTTATGATCATCCCAGTTAATTATGGATAGAAAAAAAAACATGTTGCCTTTGTATATTTTCTAGGCATGCCACCAAGTGCCATTTAGAAGTAAAAATCTGAAAAAATGACTTTTCTAAGTACAAATGGAGTATTTATAAATCCAGACATCAGTACTGATTACAGCTGAAACTTTAGTAGAGCCAATGAAAACTCAACTTTGGGGTTGATGGTATTATTTTCAGAGTAGATTCCTATCTGATTTTGAAACCTCCCGCCTTCTGTTGGCTCTAATTAAAGAATGTAAACTTTTGTGTTCATCAAGCAGAATGAAATGGTAGTGTCAGATTTTGTAACAGATTTTAGTTCAATTCCGTATTTGTTTCAATACCTGATGCCGAGAACAATATGATTTGGGAATTACCTGCACCGTTGGATGACCCAAGTTGCCAAGTATATTCTCATAACCTGATTGTTTACTTACTACCTTTTCCAGTTTGCCGTCTCCTTTTTCAAAATGAAAAAAGATCTGGCCTAATTTGGGATTATTTATTTCTTTATTTGCTGCTTTTTGTGCTACGTTGCCTGATGAAGTCAAAACTCAGAAAAGAATAAATCTTTCATATTTTTACTACATTAAAATTTGTGGTCAACAGTTCAAACAAATGTCATTAGAAAGAAATGTTATTATCAACCTTACTGAGAAGCTCAAAGTAGCACTGCCAGAAAGCTCAAAAAAGGAGAGCTAGGGATCATTCTGAAACAATCCATCCAGGATTTCAAAACAAAGTGTCACCACCTACTGGTCAAAGCATAAAAGAAACAGGTTTGCAACCTGTGATACTGTTAAGTGAAGCTTTTTACTGTAGGATTTTGTGATCATTTGTTCCTAATCAATTTTGGCAATTAACTTTTGTTGCTAATTTATGAGTAGAAAACTTAATGGCCCTGCTTGTCTCTGGCTTATTAAAATGTTGTACCAATTGTTATCCATTCTTCAATGCTTTCAATCTGTAATATTTCATTAAACCAAGTAGCCAATCTTTCATGGAAAGTCATCAGATGTTTAAGCCAAAATCCATGTAGTTCATCATTTCCTGATGCACTCTACTTAATATCTTTTGTTTGCTTTTTAATCATTTTTGATGTTATGACCACATTATCTATTTTTACTGATCTAATGCATTTCTCAATCTCCATTATCCATCTTTGTTACGTACGGACGGCAAGCACGAGCGGCCAATAGAGCATCTGATT
>WNWU01000041.1:11544062-11644645 GCA_012654045.1 Ptyas mucosa | reverse complement strand
TATCCTGCCTCGCCTCTTCCTTAGCCTTTGTTCTGCGAACAGAACAATCTTGATCTTTATTATTGGTTATCCTAGATAACACTCCAAAATTTTAATATTTTATCTTTATCAGGGTTAAGTCTATGTTTGTAGTGTGTTCCAGCAATGTTTTATAAAATAAATGCTTTTTTTAAAAAAAAAACCCTGCTGATTTATTCAAATTGGGTTTTTTTCTACCTTCATATCCTTCATTTTTTAAAAAATAACCAGGACTCAATTTTTTAAAAAATTCTTCTGAGTCTTTTTTAATTTTCTTAGGTTATATCATTTTGGTAAACATTTTCATATTATTGCCTGAAAATTATTCAAATTGCTAACATCCATTTGTAAATTATTAATCTTCCTTTCCAATCCAATTTTTTATTTTGAACTTTCATTTTGTTGCTTTTGTTTTACAACCCCGTGTCCTGGGGTGGGTTCTACTTACTTTTACTACTGGTTTGCAACGGGAGCGCACGCTGGTTAGTCGCCTGGACAGCTTATTTGCCCTTGGGAACAGCACAGCTGCATTTGAAGGCCACACCTCAGCCAGTTCTCCATCCTCTACCCCTTTCTGGGGGTGGGGTGGGGTGGGGGGTGGAAGTATTTTTTTTCTCTGCTGATTCACACCTGTGTCCAGCTTAGTAGCAGCCTAGATACAAAACCTTTAAGCCACATTGATATAAGTTTGATAAATAATAAGAGGCCCCTTCAGGCTACCAGTATGACAAAAAATAAATTGGGTTCTGTACTAGATACCATAATTAGGCAGCCTTGTTATTTCATTAATACCAGCTCACCCTTGAATTCTGTCCTTTAGATGGGATGATTCTGCTTCTTTATAGCAGCAACATCACTTGCCAGGAAGATATCAAAGTTAAATTTGGTCAAGCCTCATCTAGAAAGTAATTGCTAGACCTCTCCAAAAAACATCTAGTTTTTCACATGCCTGCATTAACAAATAATGAATATTTGACCTTCCAGTTTATAGACTAGAAAAGATCTGCATAGTTTGCAATAATCCCTCTGCCTAGAAATTATTTCTCCCTGTGCAATTTACAAAAGAAGTCATTTTGTCAATAACAGTAATTTGGTATGGCACCAACCTAGAGCATTTCAATAGGCTGTACGCTATACAAACATGGAAGATTGGTGTAGATTTGCATAACTAGAGATGTTTTGAATTCACTATTACATTCAAAATTAGCAATTCTCTTGCAGCTATCTCCCTATAAGTAGATAAAATTTCTAGATAAAATTGAAATGCTCAGAAAATCAGAGACAGTATAAATTTTCATTTGCAGTACCATATCATTATTATTGTCAGGAGTAGAAAAGTTATATTTTGGATATAAATAATCAGAATTGCCTCCATAGATACTTCATGCAGGGTTAATTTTTTAAAAACATACTGCTGGCTGAGGTTAATTTGATTACTCTGAATGTGCTGTTCCAACATTACTTCAATGTTTCTTACAAGCTTGAAGTACATCCTTGCTTCCTTTATTAGAGAATTAGGTGTTTTATTTAACAGACTATTAGTATTTATTAACCAAAGGTTAATGAAAGTGTTCATGAAACATGCTGCAATCTGAAAAGATTAAAAGAGCTACTGAAGTATAGGAATGTTATTTCTCTACCAGCAGCTTAGACGAAACATAGATTGTGAATTTAAAAAACAAAGCTTAAGATGAAAATGTTTGTCCAGGAGTTCTTGGGTCAGCTTTTTATCTTAAAAAGAGTTTTGCATGTATGTAGTGAATGATGCATTAGTATAATAGGTTCAGTAGAAATTCTTGGAAAACCTTACCAAGAGGACAGCAGTTGTTCAGATGCTAAAGAGATTTATTTATTCAGCTCAAACAAGTTTAAATTAAATGAATTTATTTGTTCATCTCAAACAAATGACTTTGGGTAGCTAAAAACAATTAAAAAACAGCACAAAACAACAAAAAACAAACAATATACAATCTGCAGCTGAGATCTTTCTAAAAATTCCATAAAAATCCCAATACAAATGTTGCAATAACACTAATTCACAGGCCTCAATAGACACTCTGACTCCAAAGAGCAGGAATACCTCCACATCTTCAGGGCCTAGAAAAGGTTAACCTAGCCGAGGCCAATCTCATTTCTGGGGAAGGATGTTCCATAGGGAAGGTAAAAGGACAGAAAAATCTCTCTTTCTGGATCTTGCCAGGTGGCACACTTTAATGGACTGCCCCATCCAAACCCCCACAATCTCTAGACACTGAAAAAAAAATCCTCCACCATAGCACTTGAACAGCCTGGGATGAAGATACGTATAAAGTTTGGCATTATTGGCATATTGATGAAATCTCATTCCATACTATTGGATTATCTCATCCAGCAACTTCATGTAGATTGTAGATGGAGTAGAAAGAGTATTGTAACCTGCAGCTCTTCTGCAAAGCAACAGCCACTAGCAAGACCTTTCTCCTGCTGTCGTCAAGTCTAGAGTCTGGAAAAGAAATAGACTGTTCTATTCTCGGAACAAGAAGTTTTCTACACCCCTCATTTCAATCAAGAAATGTTTGCATGTATTTCTCACTAAGTGTAAGGTCTGCCATCTTCAGCATCTTCACTTCGTTGGCATCCAGCCATAAACTGAAAGTGGTGTGGGGGGAAGGAATTTGGGGAAGTTAAGCTTGAGCTGGCATAGGGAAGACAAATGGGGGGAGGGAGAGACAATCTGACAAGAACCAGAGGTGCCAAACTGGAATAAGCCAGCCAGCAAGGACACATGGCCTGGGAACAGACTGTGAAACTACATCAAAAGGCACCAAAATGGTTCCCAAAACATCAAAATGGAATACTATTTGACACTATTGAATTGGTCAAAGGGGAAGGACCAGGGAAAGAGAAAAAATGTAACCTTTGCACAGGAATATTCAGATCTAGCTTTTCTTTCGCTAAAACTGCTTGACTTTAGAAAAAGACCTATCATTTCAACCAAATGGAGTCGAGACTCTTTCTTTCCTAAATGTCTAAGTCAGAGCAGGTCTGACACTAAAGCAAAATTCTACCATTCCTAACAGAGAATTTAACACTTCTAAAAATGACTGAAGAATACATTCCTTAAAGCAAAAACCAATAATCATGATTCTTTTGTCATCAAAGCCACACTTTGTATCAAAGCCACACTTTCCATTATGCATAGATATGATTTTCTGGTTTAATTGTTTCTCAGGACTTACTGATAAAGTACAGTAATAAGCTGCTTATATGAATATGAGGGAAACAGATTTATGGTTTGGAAGTAGTACATTCAAGGTCTTTAGCTAATTAAACTTTAATATTTAATTTCCATATTCATAAAAATGAAAAGAAATATTTGAATGTTGGGCCTTTCAGAACTTCAAACAAAGGAAATATAAATAAATATAATTCAAATGATTGAAGAGATCCCATGGCATTCTTAACTCCTTTGGACTTATTACCATGTCCTTACAATTAGCCTCTCACAAGAGCTGCACTACAAATACAAAAGAAATTTAAAAGCACGTCCCTTTGAATCATAATAAATGTTTTTCTTTAAAAAAACAGATTGTGTTTAATATTCTATAAGGAATATTCCTAGGGGATGCAGACTATATAGCCAAAAAGCTAAGTTCTATTGTCAAGTGATAGTGACTAAATGCTAGCTCAGAGAGATTTCTGACCTACATTAACAGGTCTGGCCAAGAAGTCATACAAATTTAACTGGCTTGGGGAATTTTATTTTTATTGGGAAAAACATATTAGCCATGTCACCAAAAGAACTGCTATTGCTGTGGTTCTAAGTAAGACTGGATGATTTGCTGCAGATCAGAGATAAATCATGATGAAGACTGCAAACAGTGATTGATCTAAGAGCTATGCTGACTCTTATTATTCCAATTTTAATTAGCTTTTTTTCAGTCTTCCATACTTGCCCATGTATTTTTCATATTTTATCTGACCCCAGAAATCTGAAGAGCTCCAAAATGTGATTTCTCCCTCCCCTGAGATTACATTGTCTTAATAAAGATTTGGAATTTTCTTTATTCCCTTTTTCTTAAAGAATCTGTAACATGCTTTTCTGTATCTAGCAACACCCGAGATGGTTTACAACAATAAAAATGTGTTTAAAAGTTAAAACCAATGCAATTGAAATAAAAAAACAAAATTATAACACAATTATTAAAAAGATGAACAATTAAACTCTTGGGAAAAGAGATGTATTTTTGTTATCTTGCTAAATACTGGGAAAAAAGGACTCAATCTGGCTCCTTGAGGATTGCCTGCCGTTTCCTGAGAATCGCACCAAATTCCCCTATTGCCAATAGTCAAGCTTCTGCCAAGGGCAGCATCTTCGGAAGGGCCTATCTTGGTGATCTGTGCAACTAGGCAGTTCATTGTAGGAGAAGCAGAAGCTCAATCAGGCTCTCAGATCATTCATTGGAGGCTTTAACTGGAACACCAGCCAGGCAACTGCACTGTTCCTCAGTCTGAGCAAAAGTTTTATTCCTCTACTTTGTGCCAACCATCAGGCTAACTGGCAGATTTTGCACTTAAGGATTACTCAGCTTTGTATATAATAAGCTTTATACAACAGTACATAATATTCAACATTTTTTATTTTGTTTTTCAATTTTTAGTTCTCTTAGAGTAGGAAAAGGGAATCAGACAATGAAGCAACTTTGCCTCCCACAATCCTGTTCAGCCAGATTCTCTGGGTTATCTGCAATAGCATTATTTTACTAACACCCCCCTTTTATCGCTTATAGAATCAAGAGCAAATTTAAAGTAATTCCATTTTATACATTGCAAGTGACTGCCTGGTGCCTTTACAACACCTTGTTCTAACCGATTTGTTATTCTATATCAGGCCTTTTCAGGCAACAGATACATACACATCGGCAACCTTCCGTCTCAAAAGACTATGGTATTGTGCTCTGGAAAGAGGTCCTAAAACAGCATCTGGTGTGACTAAAAAGGCCAATTCGAGAGTGGCAATCCCTTCCACACTGAGGGCAGATACATTGTCTCCTGCCCAGCCCCCAGATTTTGCTGGTTCTGGGACTGCCTCTTTGCCTCAGCCTGCCAAACAAGTGTCTCTTCAAATTGGAGAAGGCCATGCTGCGTCTTTAGCCTCCAAGCTGAACTATCAGAGGTCAAGGGTTAAGGTTAGGGTTGCCTTGCCTTGACCTCAGGCAACCGAACCTGTCAGCTAAATAATAATAATTTCCCCTGTGAAGCACTACCTTGGTCTGGTTGAGGGACTTGCATGTTCTGAAGTGGGTGAGAGCTATTCCAGAATATTCAACCATACTGGGCAGATCTTATCAGAGGAGCCAGAGACAAACAAGGAAACTTCTCAAATAGCAGAACAAAAGATCAGCTCTTAATTGAACAGGGTGATTTTGGAAAACTGAAGGAAGAGGAAGGCCAACTTGAATATAGCTTGGATTTATTACAAAAGGTATTCAACTTCCTACCATGTGATTGGACAATCAAGTGCCTAGAAATAATAGGATGTTGTGGTCCGCCAGCAGCCTGTGGAGCTGGCAGCAGAGTCGGATAATGAGGAGGTTGGGGAGGAACATGGGCCAGTCCTGGAGTCTGGGGAAGGCTCAGATGAGGGCTCTGCGTTGGAGGCAAAGGGCCATCTGGGAGGTACGTGATGCCTCCAGAGCCTCCAGAGTCAGACCTCAGCGAGGCAGAGGAACAGGGGGAGCCTGTTCCCAGTGCGCACATGCGCAGAGCTGCCAGAAGGCAAGAACAGCTAAAACAAAAGGGACAACTTAGTAGTAGGGCTTGGAGATGATTGGCCCCTCCCATAAGACTTAAAAGAGGAGCAAAGGCAAGTGGGCCTTTGCAGGAAGCAATGTTGTTAATTCTGTTCAGTTTAAAGTCTGAAGCTGTGTTTGATTCTGGACTCTGTGTGGCTTTGCCAATTAGGTCTTTGGCAGCGTGTCAAGGTAGATAAAGGTGGGTGATCATCAGCCTTATTCTGAATGACTCTTTACAACTATTGGGGATTGATCTGTGAATAAACAGAATTCATAGCGGTTGCAATAAAAGAGGTTTTTGGGACTACTCGTGTGTTTTACTGACTCAGGAAGCTTAGGTCAGAACACAGGAGTAAGTAGAAACATCAAAAGCTTTGTGCAAAGATCAATGGCACAATGGAAGGCATTGGAAGAATGAAAGGCATTGGAAGAATATCTGAAAGATACTGAAGAGGGTGCACTGAAGAAGGCTTGCTGTGTACTGAAGAGACCAAACTGGCCTACAAGAAAGACCAAATAAAGAATAGAAAAGAAACGCAGCAAGCCAAAGTATTACATGACCAGCACACTAGAATAGCAGGCCAAGCATATACAACAAGACCTGGCAAGGACTAAGAACAGCAAAATTTTAATGACCAGCTATGAGCAAAGCTCTATTCCAAGAAAAAGCATGAGATATAAATTTCTCCACTTCTTCCACTGTTAGTGAAGGGCAGAAACTGACGGTGTTGCTATCTATTAATCTGCAACTTACTGTCAAAGTGACCTCATGCCTTGTTTTTCTGCTGCAGTTCTGAAGGACATTATATCATGTTTATTTATTTAAACAATGCATTATTTATTAAATAGCTTATCTGGATGCCCATCTCACTGCCATAACTCTTATGTTGCCTCAAGCATTCTTGTTTCTGATAACATGCTTCAGTTTGTTGCAGATTAACCCTTGCAATTCATTGTTTACAGAGGTTAGAATGCCCTTTCAAGTGAATCAATGTTTACCATAGCTTAGAGTTTTAAAAAATAAAAAGGGAATACAGCATGTGCATCATTTTACTGCAGTAGAACTTATTTGGGAACTGAGTGTGACTTGAAAAATGATGAAATGGTGTGTCTCCGACTTTTAAAAAAATACAAGGAAAAGTAGGAAACAAATAGCAATTGTTGAAAAAGCAGCTTGCTACGCTTGCAAGGGTGTACATTTTAAGACTTTATATGTAGAAAATTGAAGTCCTAAAATGCATAGTTGCAACTTTGTATAGTACATATATATGCTGTATGCATACATATAAGCATATATATCCAGTAAGATATAGACGGAGGAGTGACTGACCGCAAGGAACAGGAAGAAGTGAAATATTGGTGAAAAACATTACAGAGAAACAGAAAAGGGATTTAATGGAGAAATTAGATATTCAGATTATCAAGAAGGTAAGGTACCTAGGAATTCAACTAACAACAAGATGTGAAATGATAAAGGAAGATAATTATTATAAATTGAAAAGACAAATTGAGATGGACTTGGAGAGATGGAAAAACTTACAACTATCATTAATGGGAAGAATTGTGACAATTAAAATGAATATATTACCTAGATTGTTGTTTTTATTTCAAACAATACCGATAAAATTGGGGAAAAAATACTTTGAAAATCTTAATAAAATGATAATGAAATTTATATGGCAAGGGAAAAAAGCGAGAATTAACATAAAAATGTTACAAGATGCAAGACTTAGAGAAGGGTTTGGACTACCAAATTGGGAATTATATTATCAGGCAGCAGCATTATCATGGATGAAAGAATGTACTGTATTAAGAAATACAAGGCTATTGACTTTGGAGGGACATGATTTACAACTGGGTTGGCATGCCTTTTTATGGTATGGGAAAAATAAGATACACAGTTATTTTCAAAGACACTATGTAAGAAATGCTTTATTATTAGTATGGGAGAAAGTTAGAGAAAAACACTATTTAAAAATACCAACATGGCTTTCAACAATGGAAGCATTAGTACATCCAAATGTTATTAATATGGGAAGTATTATTAGATATAAAGATATTTTATCAGAAAAGGGAGAATTGAAAACAAAAAAGAATTAGAAGAAAAAAGGATTGATATGGTTTGGTATTCACAATTGCAAATACAAATGAGATATGAAAAATATGTTAAATTATATGGTTTTTACTTGGAAATGACAGAATTGGATGAGATACTCACAGGAACAGAAGAGAAAATGATTAAAAATAGTATAGCTATTTACTTGGTATTAAATTAGAAGAACAAGTAAAAGAAACAATGATAGCATGGGTGAAAAATTTTGGATATGCAATAGAGTTAGATAAATGGCAGCAATTATGGGAAAGAAACTACAAATTAACAATGGCTACAGCATATAAAGAAAATTTGTATAAAATGTTTTATAGATGGCATGTGTCACCAGAAAAATTGGCAAAAATGGTTAAAGATAAATCAACTAAATGTTGGAAATGCCACCAGACACCAGGATCGTACTATCACATGTGTGGACATGTCCAGAAGCGAGAAATTATTGGGCAAGAATTCAAACATGGTTAGAGAAAATGACACAGCAACATATTGATTTAAAGCTGGAGCTGTTCCTGTTGGGTATATTATCAGAGAAATTTAGTAAAGAAAAAGTATATTTAATCATACATGTAATAACCGCAGCGAGAATTGTATTTGCACAAAATTGGAAAGCAGAAAAAATTCCTACAAAAGGTGAGGTAATTAAGAAAATATTAGAATGTTCAGAAATGAATAGACTAATAATGGCAATTAAAGGAAAGGAAGAATTGGAATATTACAATATATGGGGGAAATTTTACCAATGGATAGAGATTGAATATAGACAATAAGCAGTATAAAATTTAAGAAATCTGGAAAGAACATGGTGATAAATGTTGAATATGATGACGCAAAAATTTTGTACTCAGATGACACAGATTGAATAATGATGTACCGCTTGTTTAAAAATAAAAATAAAAAACTTTTTTTTAAAAAAAAGACTTTATATGTAGAAAATTGAAGTCCTAAAATACACATAGTTGCAACTTAATTTTTTACATTACATATATATGCTGTATGCATACATATAAGCATATATGTCCACTAAGATATAGAGGGAGGAGTGACTGACTGCAAAGTACAGGAGAAAGCGCCACTATGATACCAAGGCAAGAATAAGATAAAGGGGCTTGAGCCCATTCCAAGAAGCTAATTGAGTAAATGTTTCAGAATTCCTATTTCACACACAAATAGTGAACTGGAGGAGCACATTCAGACATGTATGACATGTTTCTATTGTTGTTACAATAATTTTTTTACCCCTTTATTACTTTACAAGAAACATACCTAATACTCCCTCCTCCAATTTTCCCAACAACCACCTTGACAGGTGGATTGGGCTGAGAGTAACTGGCCCAAAGTCACCCAGCAGGCTTTCATATCTAAAGTGGGACTAAAACTCAAGTCTGATTTCTAGGCTAGCACCTTTACCACTACATCAAATTGGTGCTGACCTCTATGGCACTTTTTTCTTAGGTGAAACTCTTGATAGTGCCGCACAGGAAAGAAAGCAATTCCTTTCCGGGAATAAAAACTTGGAAGGACATAGCAGTGAAGGAGCTGTCTGATGGGAGGATGTGGTAGACTGTTTTTTGTTTCTTCGTTTGAACTGAACATCTTGCAAGCTGTTGCAAAAAAAAAAAAATTCAGTCCAGAGAAGATATTCTTCCATCCTTTTAGAGTTGAGTTGGCACAAGCACAGGAAAGGAACAGCTTTAATGTTTAGTGAAGATATGCCCTACATCCCACTATAAATAACTTAAGATGTAGAGTGATACACAACAAAAGTAATCTTCATGTACATTGCTAAAGAGAACTTGAGAGGTGACTGTATTAGTTTGTCACATATGAGTGAGGATGGAAATTGAAGTTATTCTACAGAGAATCAGAAGGTTGGTGTAGTGGTTAGGGCACCAGGCTACAATATAAAAAAGGAGACTTATCAATTCTAGTCCTGCTTTAGGTCTGAATTCAGATGGGACCTTTGGCCAGTCCTTCTCTCTTAGCCCAAGGAAGGTAAGGGCAGATCAGATCCAAAATCTTGTCAAGACAATGGCAGGGAATGGTCCAGGCAGACACAAAGGCACAAAAGCCAAAAATCAAATTAGTTATTTATATAGCTTAAGAATAAAAATTCTTCATAGTCAAGCTCAACCCCTCCAAGACTGAGTGGCTGTGGTTCCCGGTTTCCCGATATAGCCAGCTGACGCCATCGCTGACTATCGGGGGCGAGTCTTTGGCCCCCGTGGAGAGGGCGCGCAATCTGGGAGTCCTCCTGGATACGCAGCTGTCCTTAGAGGAACATCTGACAGCTGTGGCCAGGGGGACCTTTTATCAGGTATGCCTGATTCGCCAGTTGCGCCCCTTTCTTGATCGGGATTCCGTGTGCACGGTCACTCACGCCCTCGTCACCTCTCGCCTGGACTACTGTAATGCTCTCTACATGGGGCTCCCCCTGAGGAGCAACCGGAGGCTCCAACTGGTCCAGAATGCGGCCGCGCGGGTAATTACGGGGGCTACATGGCGCTCCCACATAACACCGCTCCTGCGCGAGCTGCACTGGCTCCCAGTGGTCTTCCGGGTGCGCTTCAAGGTGTTGGTTACCACCTTTAAAGCGCTCCATGGCATAGGGCCCAGTTATCTACGAGACCGCCTTCTGCCACCGACAACCTCCCATCGACCCGTGCGCTCCCACAGAGAGGGTCTCCTCGGGGTGCCATCAGCCAAGCAATGTAGGCTGATGACCCCCAGGGGGAGGGCCTTCTTTGTGGGAGCTCCTACCCTCTGGAATCAGCTTCCCCGAGATAAGAAAAATCCATGACCTCCGTGCCTTCCGCCGGGCCCTTAAAACATTTTTCTTCCAACAAGCCGGGCTGGCCTAAGCGAAGCCTTTTAAATGATTTTAAAGTGGGGTGTTTTTTAAATTTCTGGGCCAAATTTAGATATTCTTTTTAATTGGTTTTTAATTGTTTATATTATGTGTTTTTACTTGGCTGTACACCGCCCTGAGTCCCCAGGGAGAAGGGCGGTATAGAAATCTAAAAATAAATAAATAAATAAATAAATAAATAAATAAATAGTTCTTACTTTTTAAAATTTTTTTATTATTATTATTTTTTAATTTGATTTATATGCTGCCTTTCTCCGGAGACTCAGGACGGCTTTATGCCTCTATGAGTCATGGGAAGGATAATAAATAATTATATTAGTAGGGTAGTATGTGTGTGTGTTTATACATACACTTTTTTACTTTAGGTATGTGGTATGTGACCAATTAACTTGACATTCCTTTTCTTATCATTAGAGCAACACCTCTTCTGCATGACCCATTTTAATGATTAATCTCACAGCATCTGTTCACTTTGAATTAAAAACATGTTTTTATTTTACATTAGAGATATTTTTGCAAATAATTCATCAGAATTATTGGTGTTTTAAAAAATAGGAATGTTTGTTTGCAGGGCACTATTTAGAAGAAAACAATGTAAAGATTTTACACAAAATATGCTATTACATTACAGAATTACACTATTGACTTAGGAAATTATGTAACATCTCTTCTGTTTACAAATTGAGAAGACTCCTTTACTACGGCACGTCTCAATCAGATAATTCCACTAGATAGTTCTTGCTTTACTGAACTGATACGACAATGCAGTCTTTCTTTTCACACAAAGCTTACTCATAACAGGAATCATATCAGTATCAGGACTTGTCGGCCTCTCGGGATAAACCATACAGGAATCACAACCAGATGACCTAATTCTACTGTATTGTAAAGCTACATTGATAGAATGTTGGAAGTTTGAAAGACCAATCCCTTCCCACCATCTCCTTTACAGCCTGAGAAACTAGAGAAGGCATGGGGAGTGCCACAAGGGTCGGTCCTCTCGCCCCTTCTGTTCAACATTTATGTGAAGCCGCTGGGTGAGATCATCCGTGGTTTTGGGGTGAAGTGTCATCTGTACGCTGATGACACTCAGCCGTACATCTCCACCCCAGACCACCCCAACAATGCCCTTGATGTGATGTCTCGCTGCCTGGAAACCGTGCGGGTATGAATGGGGAGGAACAGGCCCAGACTCAACCCCTCTAAGACCGAGTGGCTGTGGCTCCCGGTGTCCCGATATAGTCAGCTGGTGCCATCGCTGACTATTGGGGGTGAATCTTTGCCCTCCACAGAGAGGGCTCGCAATCTGGGTGTCCTCCTGGACGCACGGCTGTCTTTAGAAGAGCATATGACGGCTATGGCCAGGGGGGCCTTCTATCAGGTTTGCCTGATTCGCCAGTTGCAGCCCTTTCTGGTTTGGGACACCTTGCGCACGGTCACTCACGCCCTTGTCACCTCCTGGCTGGACTACTGTAATGCTGTCTACATGGGGCTCCCCTTGAAGAGCACTCGGAGGCTCCAACTAGTCCAGAATGCGGTCGCACAGGTGCTTATGGGTGCAACTCGTTGGGCCCACGTGACACCCCTCCTGCACAAGCTGCACTGGCTCCCAGTGGTTTTCCGGGTGCGATTCAAGGTGTTGGTTACCACCTTTAAAGCGCTCCATGGCATAGGACCCGGGTACCTTCGAGACCGACTTCTGCCACTAATAGCCTCCCACCGACCAGTCCGCTCCCACAGAGAGGGTCTCCTCAAGGTGCCATCGGCCAAGTTATATCAGCTGGCAACACCCAGGGGGAGAGCCTTCTCTGTGGGAGCCCCTGCCCTGTGGAATGAACTGCCCCTGGAAATGCATAAGATTTCCGACCTCCGGGTATTTAGCTGTGCCCTTAAGACCTGTTGTTCCACCAGGCTGGGCTATCAACGTAATAATTTTAAATCGGGTGTTTTAAATTTTGGGGGTTTTAAACTGAGTCAAAATTATTTAATAATTTTAAATTATTTTAATTACTGTTGTCTTGTGCTTTTAATAGGCTGTACACTGCCCTGAGTCCTTCGGGAGAAAGGCGGTATAGAACTAAAATAATAATAATAATAATAATAGTAATAATAATAATAATTATTATTATTCTCAGCCTCTTGCCCCCATCCACTATCCAGTTGCAGGCTTTGCTGCCCTTTCATCTGACTACAGGTAGTCCTCGCTTTACAACAGTTCATTTAGTGACCGTTTGAAGTTACAACGGCACTGGAAAAAGTGACTTATGAGCGTTTTTCACACTTATGACTGTTGCAGCATCCCTGAGGTCGTGTGTTCAAAATTCAGATGCTTGGCAACTGACTCATTTTTATAACTGTTGCAGTGTCCTGGGGTCATGTGATCCCACTTTGCGATTTTCTGATGAGCAAAGTCAATGAGGAAGCCAGATTCATTTAACAACCATGTTGCTAACTTAATAGCTGCAGTGATTCACTTAATAACAGTGACAACAAAGGTTGTAAAATGGGGCAAAACTCCTTTAACAAACATCTCATTTAGCAACAGGAATTTTGGGCTCAATTGTGGTCATAAGTCAAGGACTACCTGTATTCCCTTGGCAGTGTCTCTTTGTTCTTTGTCTCTCTTCCAGGATCTTTCCCACATACCATTACAGGATCGATCATTTTTCATTTCAGTGGAGTACCCCAAGGCTCTGTTTTAGGCCCAGTACTCTTCAACATCTTCATTAATGACTTGGATGAGGGGATAGATGGGGAACTCATTAAATTTGCAGATGACAACAAGCTGGCAGGAATAGCCAACACTCCAGAAGATAGGCTTAAGATACAGAAGGATCTTGACAGACTTGAACATTGGGTGCTCTCTAACAAAATGAAATGCAATGGTGAAAAAAATAAGGCTCTACATTTAGCCAAGAAAAACAAAATGCACAGGTACAGTATATGTGGTAACTTGCTCAATAGTAGTAACTGTGAGAGAGATCTTGGAGTCATAGTGGGCAACCATTTAAATATGAGCCAGCAGTGTGCAGCAGCTGCCAAAAAAGCCAACACAGTTCTGGGCTGCATAAACAGAGGGATAGAATCAAGATCACATGAAGTGTTAATACCACTTTATGCCTTGGTAAGGCCATACTTGGAATACTGCATTCAGTTTTGGTCGCCACGATGTAAAAAAGATGTTGAGACTCTAGAAAGAGTGCAGAGAAGAGCAAGATGATTAGGGGACTGGAGGCTAAAATATATGAAGAACAGTTGCAGGAACTGGATATGTCTAGTTTAATGAAAAAAAGGACTAGGGGAGACATGATAGCAGTGTTCCAATATCTCAGGGGCTGCCACAAAGAGTCAAGCTATTCTCCAAAGCACTTGAGGGTAGTGGAAGCAATGGGTGGAAACTAATCAAGGAGAGAAGCAACTTAGAACTAAGGAGAAATTTCCTGACAGTGAGAACAATTAACCAGTGGAACAACTTGCCTCAGGAAAGTTGGGAATGCTCCGACACTGGAAGTTTTTAAGAAGACGTTGGATAACCATTTGTCTGAAATGGTGTAGGATTTCCTGTTTAAGTAGGGGGTTGGGCTAGAAGACCTTCAAGGTCCCTTCCAACTCTGTTATTCTATTCTATTCTATTCTATTCTATTCTATTCTATTCTATTCTATTCTATTCTATTCTATTCTATTCTTCTCTTCTATTCATTCATCATTATATTCAATAGTACAAGGAAAGATGTATTATTGTTTGTAAATTTTATTCCACCTCATGTAACCATCGATGCGAAGATTCTGGTTTGACTCCCAAGGCATTTAATTGAATGCTCAATGGGGTTTTATAATGTTCTCATTAGCATAGTGTCTTAAGGTCTGCCATTAGCACTTTAAGCAACATTAACATACTATACAAATGGAATGAAATTAGGACTACTGGTTAAGTGTCCTAATTCTATAACCACAAATGTTTATGCATATGAACTTATACAGTATATGTATAATTATACAGTGACAAATTGGGTTTGTTCATAAAAAAAGTAGAGATCTTACTTCTATGTCACTTTTAGTATCTTTCTTTCGTATATGGATTTGTTCAGCATCAATGAGTGTAGTAAAAACTAATTTTCCAACACAGCCATTAATGTTAATTAACTATCAAAACTAAATAAAGGTTGGCATTTTGCATATAGTATTCACCTAATTTAAGAAGCAAGGGTGGGCGTTAATATGTTCACACAAAAAATGAACACTTCTCAGTTCATATTTAGTTTTTTGTGAATTTGGAAATAATTTGGTTCTAGGGCAGGGGCAATCAGAAAGCTACATATGCGGGAAGAATTAAATGGGAAGTGCAATGAAGGAAACCTGGTGGATTATATAAAAGTGGTCTTTTAAGATTAATTAACAGTTCACTGTTTAAAACAGCACAGTATAATCACATCAAACTTGGGCAGCTTTTATATTTATCAATGTAGCATGCCCAAAGTCCAGCAACTGCTGTTATAGAAAAGTATTAAGAGGTTATTGTTAGCCAAACATGTAGCAATAAACAGCCCAACCAAAGTACCACCAAAACCACTCCCACTGACAGGGCAAGCTATTAGAATATAAATTGAGAGCAAACCCCACTTCTTACTAGCGCTGATGATGAAACGCCTGCAAGAAAACCACCAAAGACCCCACAATTTAATCCTGAGCTGCAAATATTCTATTGATAGAAAAGTGTATTTTGTAAATAACATTCAAAGTTACTATATATTACTGCAGGGAAGGCTGTTCAAGTGAACTGAGGCTTATAATGATTCTGACAGTGAAGCTGTCATCAGTGCCATGCTTAACATTTTAGAACAAGCAAAGAGCACCCAAACCCATTCAGATTCACATTCCTCAATCCAAATTCTATGGAGATTCTCAGTCATCCAAATCATGGTTGTCTCAAAGGTGCTTTTTCAAGAGGCAACTGGACTTTCTGGTGGTGGTTGGTTTTTTTGGAAGACGTTTTGCTTCTCATCCAAGAAGCTTCTTCAGATGAGAAGCCAAAGGTCTTTAAAAAAAATCAGATAGTCCAGTTCAGTGGTAGGTTTCAAAATCTTTTACTACGGGTTTTGTGGGTGTGGCAGGGAAAGATACGGTAAAATCTCAATTCCCTCCCAATCCAGGGGAAGGTTACTGCAAAATTTCCATTTCCCCCTGTTCAGCTGGGATTCGGGAGGCAGAGAATAAATGGGGGCGGGGCCAGTCAGAATTTTTACTACCGGTTCTCCGAACTACTCAAAATTTCCGCTACCGGTTCTCCAGAACTGGTCAGAACCTGCTGAAACCCACCTCTGATCCGGTTGCCTCTTGAAAAAGTACCTTTGGATTCCTCAACCCATGAACATATCCAACTATGCAGCTTACACAATACAATCAAGTAAACTTGAGTCTCGGCATCTGGCTTTAAAACTCAACTGCTTACGAGGTGCGCTTCATCTTTTATTGATTCTTTACAACTAGAGGACAGGGACACACATGTCTAGCACAGCACCGTAGGCTGAACACGCATTCCTTCTTCCCCTTTCCAAACCACGGTGGAAATATTGCTCCCGCAGCCCGTCTTGTCGATCCAACCTTCCTTCCACCAGTAGGTGTTGCCCTGATACCAGATTGTAGCTGAGAAACAACCGCATTTCCGAAATCCGAATCTACAGAACCATCACGATCAGATTCGTTTCCTGCAATACCTTACATCCGCGCTCTTTTTACTGTCGAATATAATATACTACTAATACTCAAAGACATTTCAACTGTCGAATTATTGTCGAACGGCCTCAATGGTCTCTTTATATAAAGATTCTTGGTTGTTCTCCAGTCTTTGGGGCTCCGGCGAAAGACGGCGGTTCCCAGCCTTTTCCCCCCAACGGCTCCCTTTGTTCTCAGCACAAGCTTCGCTGTCTGGGGAAAGAGACAGATGAGCCCGAAAAGAAAGGGCAGGGCGTTTCAGAGAGACCACAAGGTATTTTCGGACTGGACGTCATTCCAAAAGATAGACGACCTAATGTCACCCCACTGCTAACAACCCACCCCCAGATCGGCGAGATTTCGCCGTTCATTGTAGTTATCTGTAACTATTGAGGGCCGCTGCTCGCTCTTCGCTTCAGCAGCTCTGCCCCGCCCCGCTTTTCCTCTTCCAGTGCCTTTTAGCTTCGGACGACAATACAAGTTTGTGAATCGCCAGCTGGACGGGGCAGGCGATGTTGCATCCAGCCCGGCTGCTGGTGGCGGAGTGGGGGGTTACCACGCAATTCCCGCGCCGGGTAGCCAGGTGCCCCGGAGCACGTGCTCTCCCGCCTACAATGCCCCGCCCTCCATGTTGGCAATTGTCTATGGCGGGACCGGGTTGGGCCGGTCGGGGCGGAGAGTCACATGAGCTGCTGCCTGAGCTTGTCCTGCTCGGTTGGCGAAGAGCTTCGGCTGGGCCTGGCGGGGGCGAGGCTTCCCATGGCCGCCAATTCCTCCCTCCTGCCCCCCTTCCCCTCCAGGCTAGCCACAGGTTTGAGGGAGCAGCGGCGGAGCGACCACCTGTGAGGAGCATGCGCGCAACGAAGGTAACCTCCCTCGTTGAATCTTCCGCGGCTCTGTCGCGGGGTTTTGTTACCCCCCCCCCCCAACCCCACTCCCCAAACGTTGCTGCCGTGAGGAAGTGTACACGAACGGATGGGTCGTCCTGGGTTGTGTGAGAGGGTTGTGTTAGCCTCCAGCCAACCTTGAAGCGGGGCAGCCCCTCTCTTCTGGAATAATTCACCTCTTTGGCCAGTTCAGAGTTAGACCAAGAGTTGCCCAGAAGGGAAGACTCAACCAAGTGCCTTTCATAAGAAAATGGCCTTGAGGGGGGGAAAAACACACCCCTCATTTTCTGCATCCGTGTCAGAGAGAGATGATGGTTCAAGTGGGGCAAATGTTAGCTGTAAATTTCCGCCTATTCATTTGCTTGCCAGAAGGGATGGGGTCACAGGTGCTGTAGAAGAACGGGTAGACTGACCTGTTGGGTGTTTTTCTTTCCTTAAAGGGAAGATATTCTGCCTCAGATGAGGAAGCAACTGCTGTTTTTGTTATAAAGTATTTTTCTTTGAAAAAGTATTTTTCTTTGAAAAACACCCTGTTTCCGGTGTTTTGCCAATCCAGGTAGTTAGTTGGCTCTTGTTTTTGGATTTTAAAATTTCATGAGTACCCTTAATATATAAATGGTAACTTTTTTTTCCCCCAAAAGCTTGTTCTGACCATGAAATCATGTCTTGGGTTCATGGCAAATATGAGTAGGCAGACTCATGGCTGAAAGGAGTCTCGAAATGTCTTAACAAATACAGTCCTCAACTTATGATCATTTGTTTAATAACTTCAAAGTTATGATTGCACTGAAAAAAGTAATTTACAGCTGGTCCTGCACTTTGACTGTCACGGTGTCATCGTAGTCACATCAAAATTTGGGTTCTTGCCAACATGTATTTACAATGGTTGCAGTGTTCCCAGGATTGCATGTTTACAGTTTGTGAGCTTCCCAGAAAGCAAAGCCAATGGGGCAAGCTGGATTTGCTTAACAACTATGGCAAAAAGGACATAAAATTGGATGCAAGTCACTTTTAAAGATTGCATTGTTTAGCCATGGAAATTCCAGTCCCAATTGTATTTGTAAATCAAGAACAACCTGTAATATCAAGACACAGCCCTGCAATTTAGTTGTGCAGACGACACAATTTGTCAAATTAAAAGGAAAGATGTGGGTCAAAGAAGGATTGTGGGGGTGTAACCATGAATTGTGGTCTTTCTTTTCCTTTGCTGTGGTTTTATAATGCTTGTAATTCACATGAGGCCTTTTCAACATTATTGAAGTCATTTTGAGCTGCATTTAGCACCAATGTGGGGAATTGAGTAGGAATGTCTTAAAATTTTATTTGCTAGGATTTTTAATTTGGAATCACACTGATTGGAATGGAGCCTCATTGTGTTGTTACCAATTTTAATTTTGTTTTGATGAAAAATTACCAGTTTAGCTGCTAATCATATGCTTCCAAGTAATCAGTATTATATACACCTTGTCTTTATTTGCTAGTTACTCAGAGAAGCTCAGAATACAGCTATTATACAAAATGTTAAATACAGTGATTTATTTCATTAATTTAGTTTTTGCATACACTGGAAGCAATTTCATTTGTGAGGGCTTTGCTTATGGGGATGATTTACAAGTTCTTAGTACATGCCTACATAATTATTCCTAGTTAGGTGAACTGAATATTGCTTAAATGAACCTTCTTACAAATCTTAAAGTTGCATTTTTATTTTAAAAAATAAGAAAACATGATTTTAAGTGATCATCGTTGTTTTTTAGTTTTCAATCCAGGACTGCCATTTTTTTTGTATCAAGTAAGTGCACAATGTCAGAAATTCTTTGTTACAGCATTTCTTACTGTAACTATACAAAAAGCTCTTTGGCCTGAAAGCAAGAAGATGCTTCTGAGTCCATGGAGACATGAATGCAGTCCCTATTTACAACTTATTAAACCAAATGTGTGCTTTCTTGGGATCACACAACAGAGGACAGTCACCGAATCATGAGAAAAGATGTAGCTGCTTTAAAGAGTGCAGATAGGTATTATGTTCATGCAACTTCCAGGCTCCAAAGCACCTTTTTGTCTTGAAACCTAAAGTCCTTAACAACCCAGTTTCTTACATGGAACATAATATTTGTCAGTGCTTAGTGTGTTAAATTGCTTAGTGTTATATGACTTTTAGAGGCACAGGCACCTTTTCCTATGAAAATATGATAGTGATCAGTAAATCTTAATGCTGCACTCCTGGTATATCACAAGATTATTGAGTGAATTATGTTCCTTACCATGTTATAAATTCTGTGCTATAGCATAAAACCAAGAAAGAAGGTGTAGTAAATAGTCCAATCTGTGCCTTACAGTTAACATTTCTTTTTTAAAGGAGGATGTTCTGTGAAATCCTAGGAAATGGATCTAGTCTCTTTGAAATGTTTGCTTCAACAGCCTAATGGAAGAATCTTTCTGAAGATTGGGACAGCAGTTTTTTTAAAAAATTGAGCTTCTACCTGCTATGGAACAAAGTGAGAATCAACAAGGATCCTCATCAGAGATTCAAGATGAAAGCAAAAGCAACACAAGACTTTTGCCTAGCCCAGCTGCTGCTTTCAAAGGGGAAATAAAGAAATATGCAGTTACAGATGACTATAAAATCTCTAAACGGGTTTTGGGCCTTGGTATTAATGGAAAAGTATTGGAATGTTTTCACAAAGTGACAGGACGGAAATGTGCTTTAAAGGTATGTAAATCAGGATGATTCATCCTGATTTAGCTGTTAATTTTCCTTATTTGATGTCTAGGCTAAAAGCAATTGTTGAGGCCTAGGTAATAAAGTATTCATATTAGAAATTCTAAATTGCCTTTCCCAGCCTTGGCTCTCCGGAGGTGTTAGAATTCACAACCAGCACAGCCATAATTCATAGCCAGCAGAGTCAAAGGTTACTTTAGCTGAGGATGTGAATTGATAGCAAAACCAATGGAATATTCAGATTCCAGAATTCCTTCAGAGCAGCATCTTTTTTTAAAATTTAGCCCAAAGATAATTTTGTTTATACATACTAAAACTAAATGCCGTTGCTTGCTTTTTTCTGTGATAATTAAAATGCCAGTAATTTCTTGTGGAGGAATTAATTTTGAAAAGTGTATATTAAATTAACCCATGTTAAGAAATAGAAAATGATTGAAACCACTTTTAGAGAAGCAAAATCAAAAAATGTAATAGTTTTTTTTTTAATACCTAAAAATATTTATTTGGAATAAGATTTGGTTGTAGTTATTAAATAATTTCTGGTATTTTGGTTACAATAGTTACATTTATATTGAGAGACTAAATATTGTGCTGCTTGGTATTATTATACATGGATAACTGACACTGAAGTCAAAATAGGACCGTGATTAATAACTCAGCTAGATCTTTCATGATAGTTAAGGATAATGAGAGTGAAATCTGATAATGTGTACATTATACTTTTATGAAAATTATAAATAAAATGGCCCTCAGCTGTTAATTATATGCAAACATAACTTACAATTTTACTGAAATATAAAGCAGGATGAATAGAGAGGGAATGCAGATTGACATGTTCCTTATAAGTAATCCTATCAGCGCTCTAAATCATTCTTGCTCCATCGCTGACATGAAAAGAGAAAAAAGTTTAAGGCTTTGGAGAAAATTGGATAAAGCAAGTCATGAAGAGATGTAACTTATTACATGCTGCTCTTTTATGACCAACTATGTATCTGGTAGACAAGCATGTATCATTGTATCATGAATCCTTTTTCTTACAGTATTACATACTCTTAGTAATCTCCAGTATTTGAGTTTATTTGCCTAATGATAGAACAGTGAGGCAGGTTCTATTGATATACTCCCTATCACACTGAGGTGTTTCCCTGATTGAACTACGAGAGATTGTATTGGTACCAGTTCACCCAATCTCACTGTAGGTAGGATTTTAAAATTTACACTGTATCTTACCTTGGGAGGTTTAGGAGCCAGATTTCATCCATGTCAAGCATCAGTGTGTCAGTGAATATCTCACTGTATTTGTGGCAGACTATACGTACATTCTATACTTATAGTTGTCATTTAGCATATAGGGATCTTTAGGAAGGTTTAAAAGTACAGGTAGATTATCTTAACAATAGTAATTGGGACAGGATTTTTTGTTGTTTATGTATTCATAAAGTTCTATGTGACATGGCCACATGGCTTAGTATCAGTTCTGTCAGTTCCCAGTTACCATTGTTAATCAAGGACCTCATGTGATCGTCTGACTTCCTGCTAGCTTCCTCATTGAGTTTGCTTGTGGGAAGCCAGAAGGGAAGCTTGCAAATCAGGTTGCATGACCAAAATCTTGATTGGTTGATGAATGCCAGGCTGCATTATATGTGGGGTAAAACTTTTGAAGACTAGTTGTAATTACTATTTGTTTTAATGTCATTGCAAATTTGAACAATGCTGTTAAATGAGGACCAACTGTACTTAACATTATCATCAACTGATCACCATCAAATAGGCTCTCTTATATTCAGGGGGATTGAAATGTCTGTTAATAGTAGGGAATTGTTACATTTATTCACAAATGAATCATGAATTAAAGCTAGCAATCTCATCTCGATCTTCAAACCTGATCTGTGAAAAAATTGAATTGGTGATTATGATATATTGATTGGGATCTTGAACTGAATTTTCTTAAATCTCCAGTAAGTTTTGGGTGGTGACACATTTTAATAAATTTGCAAAGTGAATGCAACTGAATATCAGTCAAAGCCATTTTAAGATCTTTACTATATAAGGACACTAAACAAAATTCTATAATAATATTATTGGGGGTTTTTTTGGTCAAGAGAACTTTGTGCACTGATGGCTGGATAGAAAGGAAAATTTCCTGAAATCTACTATTTTAGGTTTGACAGATACTTTATAAGAGAAGTCTTTAGTATCAGCTTTGATTTAATTTTTTTGTTACAGTGAAACTAATAACAGTTTGTTTTGTTTTTGTTTTTATTAAATTTATATACCGCCCTACTCCCGAAGGACTCAGGGCGTTGAACAGCCACAGAATAAAATACTTACATACAAAAATTTAAAATAGAATAAAAGCGAATTAAATAATTTGGCTGAGACAAAGTTGACTGAAGTACCACTTTGAATAATTTAGATGGATGAATTTAATTTGTATTATTTGAAAGTAAAGATAAGATTGAAGTGTGGAAAGGGGCCAGCTACATGTTCATTTGGTTGATGTCCACCATTGCTTAGAAAAGCTGCTCATTGGAGATTTTTTATAAATTGTTACTAAAATATTCGGAAACTGAACAAGTCAAACATTGTATGCAACAGTGGGAATTCCAGAGGAAGAAAAATATTAAATTTACGGTGATATTACATTCAGATGTTTTTTCCATTGGTGTAATTACTAGTTATTGGTATAATTACACCTGTGTTGATTGCCAAACTAGATAATTATGTTTTAAAAGATACTGCAATAATCAAGCTGGTTTATTTTTAAAGAAAGTGATACCGAATTAAATTTAGCTTATAAGGCAGTTACAGGCTATAATTCTGCACATGGCCTTCTAAAGTTTGAAGTTGTTCTATCGATAACTCTGAATGGGACAGCACACCCCCAAGTAGAATCGATACATAGTCTGGGAGTCCAAATCTATTGTTTGTACCAGTTGCATTTTGTTTCTGGATCAAATAGCTCTGTCCATGGTCAGATCTAGATTACTGCAAGATGGCTGTATATGGAGCTGCCCTTGGAATTCAAATAAAATAAAATAAAATAAAAGTAAATAAAAATTGTAAGTACGGTAAATATTTTTCTCTGATTGATAAGTCTTATATTGGCTACAATTCTAATTCTGGAATATTCCTGAAAATTTGATTGTAATGTCTTTAAAATGTTAAATTCATATATTTATTTATTTATTATTAGTTAGACTTCTATACCGCTTCAAAGTGCTTTACAGCCCTCTCTAAGCGGTTTACAAAGTTAGCATATAGCATATTAACATATTGCATTAGCATATTGCCCCCAACAATCTGGGTCCTCATTTTACCCACCTCAGAAGGATGGAAGGCTGAGTCAACCTTGAGCCGGTGAGATTTGATCTGCTGATCTGCTGAACTAGCAATCAGCTGAAGTAGCTGCAGTACTGCACTCTAACCACTGCGCCACCTCAGCTCAAAAGAGTACATTTAACTGAATTACTAAAATATTAATTTGAAACTTTTATTTCAGTTTTATATAGCTTGTAAATCTCTTTTCTATTCTCCCCGCCCCCATTTCTTGTTTCCTTGGTACTCTAATGTTTTCAAATATCCATGAAATAAAAATTCCACTTTTACCTTTTTTTCCCTCTGAAAGCTCCAAAGTGATAGTGACACCATACTCTGGTTTTTCTTGAATAAAACTGATGATTTCAATCTGTTTCAGTCTCAGCTATCTGGATCTATGAACTATACCAAGAAATGGATAAGGGTTATATGTCTTTGATTTTTATATTACTGGATCTCTTAGCAGCATTTGATACAATAGAGAATGAAATCCTATCATATTATTTAACTAATGTGATTAGAATGAAATTTTCTGATGTTTCTAGTCTTATTTAACCAAACATATTCAGGTGATAGATTACAGCTTATTGTCTTAATCTGTTTGAGATGCTTCACAATTTCTTATCTTCTAACAAGTATATAAAGAAAAGATATTCAGAACATTCAGTTGTATCAATATGTTGGCTATATCCAGTTGTTTCTCAGCTAATGCTACATTCACAGTGGAAATCTATAGAAAGGCTGAATGCGGTGAGTAAAATAAATAACTCTTTGAATAAAATAACAGAGTGTCAGTCTACTAAAGATAGGATTCCTCTTGAATAGTAAACAATTTAGGAGAGGGGGTGAAGCCTATATTTGGATATACCGGTAGTAGTGCTTCTCTTGATAAGTTCAGGTAGACAGTTGGAAAGGATTCTTGTAAGTAGTACTACTTCAGAGGGGTATCTTGCAGGAGAATCAGTGGTACTATTATTCAGCAATCTTGGACCTCATCTGTGAGTTTTGCAGTGGAAGGAGAATTTGTCCAGCATAACCCAGATTTTTTCTAGGAGTTCATGGTAGCATCTCACTTTATTTTGTCCATTAAGAGCAACTTTGTGAATGATAAACTGGAGAAGGATACAGAGCAACTGGACTAATAATACTCTAAATATGAAACTGATTCCTGACCATTATTAATTGCCATCAGTTAATAACAAGGGTGGGTTTGCAAGGCTCAGTGGTTAAAGACACTGAGCTTGTCAGCTGGAAAGCTGACTGCCCAAGTTTGAGATCCAGCCACCATGTGATGGGGTGAGCTGCCATCACTTGCCCCAGCTCCTGCCCACCTAGCAGTTCAAAAGCATACAAATGCAAGTAGATAAATAGGTACCATTTCAGTGAGAAGGTAAGAGCATTCCATGTGCCTCTGCATATAGTCATGCTGGCCACGACCACGGAAATCTCTTTGGACAGTGCTGTCTCCCTTGGCTAAGAAATGGAGATGAGCACAGCCCCCTAAATTCGGACACAACTGGACAGGAGAAACTTTTACCTTTACCTTAACAAGGGTAGGAGAATGTAGGAAATTTGCTTTTTTATAATAAGCTTTAGCGTCATACAATAAAATACAAACTAATATAAAAGGGAAAAGGAATGACAAAACACTGAATGTGGGAAAATCCTGTTTTTCCCAGTATAATTGCAGCCAATTCCTCTGGTCCTATAGAAATAAATTGAACAGACTGAATCACTAAATATTTTGGTCAGTTTTGGTTATCTTGTTTGTGATGCTGTTGCTGAAAGTAGAGTAACCTTATACAGCATCCCAGATGTAGACCATTGCAGCTTTATAGGCTATACTTCACCTTGAAACATTGTAGAATGGAATCAACAACAGCACCAGGTGGTGACGTGAACAATTGCATTCTGCAGTATATTTGCAATACAGAAAAGCTATTGGTTCTAATCCACTTACGTTAATTTGTTCATAAATTTTATTGAACTTAATTGAATACATTAATCACACGATAGTATCTTAAGCCATCTTTATTTCAGTAGACTTAGGTAAGGGCCATCGCTGTACAAACCACTGTTGTATAATAATCCTTTTCTAATTAGAACATAGATTCTTTTTATTAATTCATAGAAAAATCGTTAGTACATACAGTAAAACTTTAAGAATTTACACAATGGATAAGTTAAAAGGAAGACAGTGGATTTCTAAGTTCTTATAATATAAACATTATAAAATAGACTGTAGGCTTAACTTCCATTTCTAGATTTTAAATAAAGTTAAAATGGGAAAGGTCAGAGGCAGGACTACAATTATGTAAAATTGAAGTGGATTTTATATATGATCTTAACTATATCAGATCTACCAACAGCCACATTTAGGATATATGATGAATATTAATGTTTTTATTGTTTGTATCTATATTTACTTTTCAGCACATTTTCCTCTATGCATCATGCATTTATGTTACTTGATGATTAAGTTACTTGATAATGTTTGTTAATTACTGTTCAACAAAAAGTAAAGAAAAAAATTAGTATGATAGCAACTACTAGTATTCTTACACCAGAAATTTTCACATTCATGAAAAATTTTACATTTTCACATTTATCTTTATCAGTAAATATCAGTTAATTGCATAAGTTAACCACAGATATCATTAATATACTTTTTCAGTTACATTTTCTGCTAGACAACTGTCTTTGTCCTGGAACCTTGATGATTACACTTCAATGTTCAGAATTTCCACTTATTTTGACCCCAACTATCTGTAAGTTATATATTCTCCAGCTTTGATACCTTATATTTTTTTCTTTGAAAGCAGACTCAGCAAAATCTCCTCTGGTAGTCGTTCTGTGTCATCAAAAAGTGAACATAAACAATAACGATTGCAATTATTGAGGAAACACTCAAGAAACCAAGAAAAGTAAAATTGTTGTAGTGAATGGGGGGACATTTCATTCCTAGAGGTTCAAACACAGAAAGAGTCAAGGAAAAACTGACTGAGTATTTAATCCTAGTTGTATATAGAGGCAATTGATGCTGAAGAAGATCAAATGCTAAAGAACCAACTAGGAATGACAGTTCCCCTTTCAGTTTGGAAGTTTTGTTTTTAAAGAGCAAGGTATAATCTTTATTTTGTCTTTAGTCTAATCTCTGTTATGAAGAGTAAGGCTTCTCTTCCCTGTAGGCTAGCTGAAAGCCAGGTAAGAAAAGAAGCACCATTCCTTAAAAATCGTCCAACAGAGATGGAGTTTTTATACTACCTATTAGGATCAATGAAACTAGACTCACGTTGGATTTACTGTATTTTATAGCCAATGATCTGCATTCTTGTGGCTTTGTTTTATTTTTTTTCTTGATCTCAATCTCTTTGTGTGATGAGTGAGATCCTAGGCTAAAGAAACAATTGAATAGTCTTCCCAGAAGCAAGTATTCATCTTGTCTCCTTTTCCCCCTTTCTCTTTTAGTACACTACAACTTCCTTCTAGTTTTTTTTTAACCTTGATATATATGTTTGTAATAAAGACTTGTATTCTTAAGTGGTATTCGTTCTGAAGAAAAGAATCAGCCTCTAGTGCGTAGTTTCACATTTAGGGAACTACTGAAGGAAGGAAAGCCACACTTGCCTCTTCCTGAATAAACTAGGACAGAGAACATTTATTTTGAGAAAAGCAGCTAATACAGTGGAAGCATTTATGTAATATTGTTGTGGCTGGAGTGTTCTGATAAATATCTCTAGTGCCCGGTGGAATAAATTGAAATACTTATAAATTCTGTGATTCCCATGACAGTTGCTTTAATTTATTTTGGGGCATTACAAATGTAGGGTTTGGAGGGAAATATTTATACAGGTGGTTCTCTTTTAACAACCATTCATTCAGCATGTTTGCTGTTTGAACTTGTGATAGCACTGAACTAGTGGTATTTATGACCAGTTCTTAAAGTTGTGGCCATTGCAGCACTCCCATGCTCCCGTGATTGTGATCTGGCAACCAGCCAGATTTCCAGTCTTCGCAGCATCATAGTCATGTGATCATGATTTGCAATCTCCCCTGCTGGTGTCTCACAAGCAAAGGCAGTGGGGAAGCCAGCAAGAGATCAGAAATTACAATTGCACGAGATCCTCATTTAATGACCTGCCCAGTCCTTTCTTAATGATGGTAACTGGGGGACTACTAGAACAGCCATTGTTAAATAGCAGGGCCATGTGATTTACTGCTTTATATCGCATTGCTTAGTGATGGATATTCTGGTCCCAATTACTATTGTTAAGTGAGGGCTACTTGTAAAAAATTGTAACTATGTGCATAACTGAGCTGAGATTCTGTTAAGTGTTCCTGTTATCTCTTTTTTGAGAAAGCTGAGGCATAACAGAGTTCCAGCCTCATCCAGTTTTCCCCACCCAAGTTCTTGACAGATGGCTTTTTACCAAAAATCTTTCTCTACTATGTGAACAAAATTAGAGCAGTCTGGAACTGGACAGATGACTCAAGGGAAAGTTATAGTTAAGTATATGATTTTAAGATTCTTCAAAAAGCATTCAGGAAGACTTACTCGCAGAGCCATATGTTACTCATTCAAACTGCATAGTAACTGGAAAGTCCCTGTCATGTCCAATAATTCTTATTAATGGAACTACTCAACATTTTAGCTAATCACTTTTGTCTGGAAATGTGAACATGGTATCTCTAAAAACAGTGTAGGAGCTTCAATAATTGCTTTAGTTATTTTCCCAAAGTGTTTTAAGTTGTTATGCCAAATAGAATAAATTAAACTATTTATCGATGCCCTTCTTAGAAATGGTGTTAATTTATTTCCATGCAGTTGGAATGCCACATGCATTGCTGCCATAGTTTAGAAAATTAAACTGGGTATTTAGTTTTAAAACAGATTATTTGAGAGGCAATGCTTCCAATGGAGAGAATGCTCAGATTAAAAAGGGCAGAAAAATAAAAATGTTAGCTGATGTGATAATATGTCAGGAATCATTCTTGGGTTTTTTTAGTTTACTTTTGTTAATTTTAATATCATTGATTTTGTCTGTGAGAATGTAATTAGAGGTATGTAATATTTTTTTATGCATAGAAATTCCCCATCTCTCCCCTCATCCTTTTTTATAGCTGGAGAAATATAGTAGGACAGCTGATATTTGTAGGATAGTTGATAGTGAATAAACTGAATCTAATTTACTGAAAGGGAGAAGCTGTGCATCGAAGTGAGATTTTTAGTGTTCAGTTTATTCCTCTTTAGTCAACCCAAATAAGGTGTTATAGCAAATGGTTGCTTTGCCTTAGTACAAAGCATGTTTGTTCACTTAAGCTGAAGCACTAATCAGCAGTTTTGCTAGAGGATTCGGGAGATTGCTAACTAGGGGATTGGAAAAAATTAGGTGCCCCAACTTTATTTTAGTAAAATAGAATCATCATTGATTTTCCATTAATATGAAATAATTTAATCTTTAAATATTCTTGGAGTTAAAAAATGTGGCACAAACAAAATAATGAAATTGGATTAATCTTCAATCAAATTCTTTTCTTCTTTCTTTGAACCTTTTCAATGAATGCCCAGTAATGCTTTTAGCATTCTAAAGACATTTTGCAGAAATATGAGTTTTATTTGCAAACTAGATGGATACCCGTGCTCCGCTACGAAACTATGTGATCGGGTTTGATAAATCAACACAGCTTGAAAATTAATGAGTAATTACGATCGGCCTCTCCTCTCCCCTTCTCTCCCTCAGGTTTGCCCCACAGAGGCCTCTCCTATTTTATCCCCTTCTCTCCCTCAGTCTAACTCTTTAGCATCAGAGCGTTTTTCAAGTGGGGAGCGGGAGTAGAATGTCTAAACTCCCAGACTGCAGGCCGGATGAGTCATGTGCTGGCCACACGCACACCCAACTGGCAGTTGGAACAGAGTTCTTTTCAGATGGGGAGGGGGAGTAGAATGTCTAATACCTTAGCATCAGAGCGTGTTAATAATATAAGAAATACTAATGATTTGATGGTCATTTCGAAAAATCCTTTCTTAGCGAGCACCTAGAAGCCAAGAGGAACATACGTGCTAAATTTTAAGTTTGTAGGCTTTATGGTTCTGGAGATTTCATGATGATGCATGAGTGGTTTTTGCTTTTAAATATATAGAGAGTATGTTTTTCAGAAAAAATATTTTTCTTTTATTTTTCTAATACCATACATGTGATGATTAAATAAACATGAAGAAAGCATGTATATATTCCAAACTATAATTTCTCTCAGCACCAACATTTTTTTTAGAACTGATGATGGTAGTTTTCGTGAATGCCTGAAGTCTACTTTAATTTTATGAGATCAAAGCTTGCTCCCTTTCAGAAAGTTAATTTATTGTGAGATAATTACTTGTAACATAAGATACTTTGTTCTGACTAGTTTTATTCTGATAAGCATGTCTTCTCCTGTTGAGTTTACCACTGAAATCAAGAGTGAACTTTCCATTGCTTTACAGTACATACTAAAAATTCCCATAATTTTAATATATAAAGAATGGAGTAAAATGTAATTTACATAAGGGTTCCTTGATGCTCTCTGGGCTTGGTTGTTTTCTTGCGGAGGTTTCACTACCCAAACTAGGTAACATCAGTGCTAGTAAGGAATGGGATTTGCTCTCAGTTTATATTCTGGTGGCTTGCCCTGTCAGTATTGGTGAAAATGGTCTTGGAGAGCTATTGACTGTTAGCTTGTTTGGCAATTCTTTGATTGGGGTATTGTTTGCTTTTTGATTGTTAGTCTAATGTTAATCTTGATGTTATCTGCTCATTTGGGTGTCTCTTTGTTCCCTTTTTGGCTTGTTGATTGTCTCTTGAATAAACAAGAATATTATTGAGATGAGCACAAATACATTGCAGCAACCTGGAACATCAGAAAAAGGAAACAGATCATCTGTACATCTTCCAACAAAACGAATATCCACACAACTTCATCAAAAAAATGCCTGAGTACTCAACCCAATATAGAATAACAAATCAAGCTGTGGAAAGGGTAATGTTGCCATGCATCAAAAACATTTCAGAAATCACCAACCAACAATTACAACTATACGGCATCAGTATACAAACCAAATAAAGTCCTTCAAAACATTCTAAGTAAACCAAAAGGCTCTGCAGACCAGAAGAAAAAAGATTAGTCACCTACAACATATAGTGTAAAGCAGGAGTGAAATCTAAATTTTTTTGCTACCGGTTCTATGGGCGTGGCTTAATTAGTGGGCAGAGCTTGATTGTAAGGTGACTGGGTGGGCGTGGCCAAGTCAATGTTACTTCTTTGCCCTTTTTTAACCTACAAAACACAACACAACACAACTGGCTCACCCACAATGTAAAAGCAGCTGTGCTAGACCCAAAATGGCCCCTGCAACTAGCAGGAACCTCACACAGGCACAAAAAGCCCCAAAACCAACTTTCACACTTTACACACACAAAATTCCACATACAGCTTTGTGAGATTTTGTGTGTTTGGGTCATTAGAGTGAAACTACAGAAACACACTAAATCTCAGAAAGCTGCACAAATATTATTTTATTTTAATTTATTTTTATTTTTATATAAAAACAGCTAAATTTAAAACTTCCTAAACTTTAAATGGCTAGGTCTAAAAAAAGAACAACAACAAAAAAACCCCAATTAACTATTTTTTTAAAGCTCCCAAAGGGGAAAAAAACTTATCCAATAGAACGGGTCTCCAACCTTGGCAACTTTAAGACTTGTAGACTTCAACTCCCAGAATTCCTCAGCCAGCTTTGCTTTGCTGGCTGAGGAATTCTGGGAGTTGAAATCCACAACTCCCTGCTTGCTTGATTGCAAGCAGGGAGATTCAGTTGCTTGCTGATGCAATAGATTGTAGGCAAGCGAAGCAAGGCAAATGTTGCAACTAGCAGCTAAGGTAAGCAAGCTGGGGGGGATTTTTGCTACCAATTAGCAGGCAACTCAGCTGGGATCGTCAGAGCTTGGATCGTCAGAGACATTTAAAAGGAAAAAAGCTGATGATCGTGCGGCTCAGCTCGGCATGGGGGGCGGGGGCAGGGATTTTTGCTACCGGTTCTCCGAACTGCCCATTGCCATCGCTACCTACTCACCCGAGCCGGTCCGAACCGGGAGCATTTCACCCCTGGTGTAAAGACTGCAACTGCCACTATGGCGAACAAATAGGCAGAAGACTAGCAAAGCACATCCATGATCCCCAACTAGCAGTTAGAAGTCATGATGAAAACTCCATAATTTCACAACATGGACAGATTTAACCATAAGTTTCAACTGGGAACCATCCTCGACCAAGTCAAGTCTAAAAATGCTAGATAATTCCTGGACAAATCAGCCATCAACAGATACATAGACATAGACAACATCTAAATACCATCCGAAAGAGATCATCAACATGCCAAAAAGGGAATAAAGAGACCAAAACATCGCCTCACCAGCAATCCGCACTCAAATGAGCAGAGATTAACACCAAGATTAACTTTAGACTAACAACCAAGAAGCAAACAATACTCCAAGGAACTACCAAACAAGCTAACCATAAACCAAAGAACCACCAAGACCACTTCCAACAACACTGATAGGCAAGGCACTAGAATGAGAGCAAATCCCACTTTCTGCTAGCATTGATGATGATATCTAGGTTGGGTAATGAAACATCTTCAAGAAAACACCAAGTTCAGAAGGCATCAGAGACCCCCTCATTTCAACCTTTAGCCACAAATATTCTCCTCTAGCATAACTAGTGAAAAGATTGCAATGTATTTAGAAACTGACTGGAAATGTGTGCTATTCAGTCTGTTGAAAACTATATCATATGTAAAGTTCATTTATCATTGTTCAATAATATATTGGGGAATACATGTTTACTTTGATATGTGAAGCAGACTTCAGAAATAAAATCCTCTGCTAAATAAAGTAAATATGCGCATATACTGTAGAGACATAATCATATATAAAGCAGCTTTTAAGTGTCTCTGTTATAATGATAGGTAAATAGTGTATAGTACATAGTATATTTCAAAGTGCATTAAAATGATCATTTTTATATCTTCTGTTCTACCATAGTTTTAGTGCTGATGGAGTAAATTCATTTATTTTAAAAGACTTTCAAGGACGTTGATATTTTACTGATGGGGTAAGGCTTACAATGCAGGGCAAAGTCTACACAGATTTTAAAATTTCATCATATGGACACTATCCTGCCTATCTAAAATCATCTATCCAGCTTAAATTTTTCCTCTTAAAATGCACAGCTGGAAATATATCTGGTGTTCAAATACAATTCCGTTTTGTTACTTTCTGATGATAATATGGAAACCATTTGGTGAAGTGAAATTGTTTTGCACTGGGCGGAGTATTATTTATTTGAGTGCTTGTAAACTGGTTTGTTCAAGAGATCACTTGAATGGTTTCTTTGGTTATCCTTTTAAATGGTAGTGGTTGTCTTTCCCTTTGGTTGACTTTAAAATGGTAGTTCTCGTTAAAGAACAATCATGTAAATAAGTGAATACTAACTCATCAAAATTTTGTAACCGAAAATGCAGGAATTAGAAAAAAGGGGGAGGAAAGTACAGCATAATCATAATGCATCTTTGTAATACAAGCTGGGTTAGTGCTGCTCCCTTTCTGAGTCATTTCCAAACTGCCAACAATCTGAAACAAGTCTGTCTAGATTTATGACATAACAAAATCTCATTAAAGATTGCAATAGTATTTTACGGCTTGGAGGCAATTTTTAAAAGCATTGAGTTACATTTTGCTTGTTGATCTTGTATACAGTTGTGGGGGTTAGGGTTAGGGTCAGGGATTAGGGTTAGGGTTAATCTTAACTAATCCTATTTCTTAATACCCCTGTTAGATACTAGTTTAGCAAAATTTTCCTAGATGTAAAACCACCTAGGTTTTGGAAGGTGGTTTTGTTTGTTGTATTAACTGCAATTTCAGCTGGGATTGCTAATTTGATTAGAAAGTAAATCTGGAGCTGAGATGGATCTTTCCTTATGCCATTTGATCCATGGGAAGACATATATAAGCACCTGCAGTCTACCTATATTTTTCACACAGAGAATGATAGGTGAAAAGTACAAATTAGTTTAAGCTTATTGCTATACTTAGAAGTATAAAATACTGCAGATATTAGAGAATATAAAGCTTCCTTTCAAATGTAACATGAGATTTTGTGTACATTCCAAAAGGAAATTTCTCAAAAAGAATTCAATAATATGTCTATGAATAGTGTTTTTGCCATATGAACGTGTCTCAAATTTATTTAAATGGTATAAAAAAGCAACTGAGAAGACTTCCACATCTGTGAGTCATAATATATAAAAGATTTTCAGCTCAGATACTGACTTGTTAGATATGTGCCATGACATTAAAGCAGCCTACTGTTGGGTTATAAAATGTAGCAAATCAGACTTACCTTTATCTTTATGTAGCCTTATCTTTATGTAGAATATGCTTGTGTTGTTTTTTGCACAAATTAATATTGTATGAAATAGTAAGCCCTTACTACTAATTCTTCCTGATTTTGGAAACATTACAAATGTTTCTAGCTTGGTAGATCCAGAATGGGCATAGAGTATCCAGTGAAGATTGAATAGGATGCAGCCTTTTTAATAAGATGGAAAATTGCAAGAACGTTTCCTCTTTTACCAGTTTTCCTTCCTGTAAACTATAGATAACTGGGATTTGGTTGTCCTTGCAATTTCCTTCATACATGAGAAAGCTTTGCATCATCCTAAACAGTAAGACTATGCTGTAAGTCTCTTGTATTTCAAATTGTATTTTCAAAGTGTTGTAGTTCAGCATGCAAATTAGCTTGGCACAGCTAATATGCTTCTTCTCTCTGGCAATATGTGCAGGCAAATTATTTTTATTGAATAATACTGAGAAGTGGCAAATACATTTTTAATAAAATGGTACAAAATGCTTACAAAACTATGTGAAAATAATAAAAGATCAACGAGCAACAGTGAATGAAGCAGTTGAATAGCAGATTTCTCTTAAAATATTTTTTTTAGTTTGCTGTATGCAAAGAAGTTATGACTACAATACAATACAATGTATAGTATCGATGTAATCATTGGATTTGGAAAATTATAATCCTATTCTGTGTACAGTTACAGTGGCTTTGTTTCCACTTGCAGTAAATATTTGTACAGATATTGGTTTAAGTTTAAGGGTATCTTAAAGTACCCTGACATTTGCTCCCCACAACTCATTTCTACTCTACTATTGGCTTTCAGTTACCTTCCATTTTTGCATATTTAAGAGGAAATTTACATAATTTACACAATCAGATACTCTGAAATATATCAGAAACAAAGAATAGTATCTAATTAAAGACTTTCATCTCTAATTAACTTCTCATCTCTATAGATCTAGAAAAGTTTCTGTAGGAGATAACACTGAGAGCCAGATTGTTGTAATGGTTAAAGTTCTGACTTTAACTAGAAGATTGTGAGGTCTAGGCCTGCTTTAAGCATGAAAGCCTGCTGGGTGACTTTGGGCCGGTCACTCTCTCTCAACCCAATCTACCTCACAGGGTTGTTGCTGTGAGGAAAATAGAAGGAGGAAGGAGAATTATGTGTGGGGTCCCTGGTGCTCGGTGAGCTTGGTTGTTTTTGTTGTTTTTACAGATAATTCATTACCAAACTAGGTAAAATCAGGAGAATTATGTATGTATGCCATCTTGAATTACATATGAAAGAATAAAGATGGGATTTTAAAAGAAGGTTCAACTACTATAATGCTGAAATAAGTTTATAGACATCCATTTAAAACATGGTTGATATATACACTTTCTCCCTAGAAATAGGATTCTTTCTGGAATTTAAATCTAAAATAAATAAAACAAAGCAAAATTTAAACAGGATTTCATATTAGGATCATGCTTTGTGTACATGTACATGATGTATGTATAAAATATTTATGGGTTAAACATGCCATTCCTTTTCAGGTTAAACAGTGTTATTATGGAAAGCTTGGCAAAAGAAATAGTAATATAAAAATATAAACAATTTGGAGAACAAAAAGGAAATATTGCTCAATTTATCTTATGTTGATACCATTCTTTGTAGCTCTCTACACTTACATCTTGGCAAACCATCTTTGATTACGCCACATCCGTACATTATTTCATTGATTCATACATTGCCTTTTGTTCTTCAAATAACCTTCTTTTGAGTTATTTCATCAACTCCAATAAATTCTTCTAAATTTATTCATTCTTCCTTCTCATATCTGCTTTGCAGTTTGATTCTCATTCTATTCCCTCTGTGCGATCAAACCATCTCAGTATAATTGTTTTATACTGATACATCCATTTTGCATTCAATCAGAATCCATCTATAGTCATTCAGAATCAGTTCATTCTTGACATTGTACCTTTCTGTTTTGCTACACACTGCATACTTCTTAATTAACCAGTTCCTGCTGCACTGAACTTGCTTTTATGCTTCTCCTGACCTGCCACTTTCTTTTTATTTTTAAATTTAAATTTATATCCCATCTTTCATTCAGAAGCTCATGGCAATATTTCCTTTTCCTATTTGTCTTGTTATAACAACTTTGCCAGATAGGTTGGGCTGAGAGAGAATCATTGATCCAAAGTCACCAAAGTCAAAGGGAAGATTAGAATCCATATCTACCCCCTCATAATCTAACACTATAACAACAATATCACAAATAGGCAGCAGCATCCTTTAAAGCAAAGGCATTTTTACGTCTTTCAATAAGTTTCATTTCTTGTAACACACTAAAAAACACTGTTGTTTTTATCAGCACTTGTATATCCTAAAACTATGAGATCCATTTCCCCATTATCCGTAAACGTTCTACTAAGATGCATGTCTTTATCCACCTACTCTACTCCCCCCCCCCAATTTATGTATGTGGTATAAATATTTTTCCCCATAACAATAATTCTATACGATAATTGGACTGAGAGTGACTAGCCCAAAGTCTCCCACAGAGGTTCTGTGGCTAATGGGGGAATTGAACCTGGGCCTCCAGATGTCTATTTTAGCATCTTGATAGCTTGAATAAATAGGCTAACAGGATGAAATATCACTTGCTTTTTTGGAATCTGTATCTTGCTGTTGTTCTACATTCAGTTTAAAATCAATCACTGTTCCAAAATTTGTTCACAGTACTTTTACCAAGCCAGGTGACCCAAATCTATACTTACAAAATTTGATTTCTGATACCTAAATGAGGAACTTGGTCTTTGTGAAGAATGATATATTTTAAACCATGTTAAAAGGGGTTCAGTTGCCAAATCACCGGAAGTCATTTTCTGTTTTCTTCCACTTCTATCAAAGCCCACTTGAAAATCTGGAAGAGATTTGGAGAAGGGTGTTAAGGATGATTAGGGACTAGAAATGGATGTTATGAATAGTGATTGAAATATCTAGGATTTTCTGATCTTGAGAAGACTGAAGAGGGATATTTTTCAAACACATGAAAGGAAGTTACAAGTAGGCAGAAAAATCTGGCTCTTGTTATATGTGAAGCTACCCAGAGTCATTAGGATGGGTGGCCTAGAATTTGAATTATAAATTAATAAATTACAGAAACACCTCACAGTTTGGCTACACTTTGACTGTGTAGCCAATGAGCCAGAGCACTTAATGGATAAATGAACAATCTTCTATTGTAGGTGCTTTAACTGGGTTACTGCACTGAGCAAGGCCCTGTCCGGTCCTGATTCTAAGATTCACATGCTTTCAAATTTTTAATCCTAATTTTGTTTTGAGACCCATTTTTCAGAAGGCTTTCAAAATTCCAGTTTCCCACATGTTGCTTTCAGATAGTTAGTGTGGCTTTCTAAAAAAGAATCTGGTTGCCACAGCAACTCATCTGTTAATACCAAAGATGTCATGGCTTGAAGGGGGTGGGTGGGTTTCTCTAGCTTCAGCAAAAGCTTCCGCTGCCTCCATGCTGTATTACAAGGTACCCATGGACTGCGGCAAGTAGAAGTTTACGGGCATTTCCTCTCCCTTCGCTTTAAATCAGTTTATAATCTTGCTTGGAAGGAATCTGGGGGAGATACATCCTTTTTGACTCAGATGGGGTTTTTCTTGGGCAGGTCAAATTCAAATGGCACTAGATATAATCGTATGCAACTGTCTCCCCTGCAAATATGTATGATTATTAAAGCAGGAATTTGGTTCAGAAGTTACCTGCCCAGGAATTTATATTGTGGCTATATTTTAGCTTTTCTGAAATACAGAACAATCTTCTTGCACCTGGTAAGAGATTATGCAGATTGATCTGGAGTATGCAGGTCAGGAAGGACTAATAACATTGGAAAAAATACAACTGGCCAGCCTTGCAATTTCATACCTCAACTGGTGGTTTGTAGTTTCTGCTGCAGAAGTTCTTAGTTTAGGAATATAAAACTTGCATTGTGCTAAATCAGGCTATTTATACATGTACCCCGTTAAAGTACATGCTATTCTGTTTTCAAACTAATCTGTAGTGTTTCAGGCAGAAGCCTTTTCTGTCTTCTGTTACTTTATGGGTATACAATCTGCAATTTAAGAGCTGAAGCAGACTTCAGCAGCAAAAGCAGCAGCCTGTGGATAAAAGTGCAAACACATTGTACACCTCTTATCTTCATGAACTTTTTCCTTTTGAAATGTTGATCACTGCAACATATATTTTCTATCTCTGGTCCCAGTTTCTGTAGCAATGGAAAACTGTTCTTGACTATCTTCACTGGCATCCTTTAAAATAGCTGGATACTGATGTAACACGTTTTCTCAGTCCATTTCCCTAGAATGAACTTCCCTACTTACTTCCTATATCATCTTTTTTGTTCTACGAATATATTCTGATCTGTCAGTATTTTTTTTGGAGAAATGGGATTCCCAGAATGACACAGTACTCCAGGTGTGTTTTAATGCAACCCAGAACTATATTGGCTCTTCCAGCAGCTGTCTCAATACCCCTGTTCAACTTGTTGTCAATGATGACACCTAAGCCCTGCTCCAGTGTACTGCCTCCAACCCATGAATCAACGATCTTGTCTACAGTATATATCCTAATTTTGTTTCCTTTTCTAAACATAATACTTTAGGTTCTGACAGTTGAAGGATATCTTGTTCCTACCAATCTATCCAATCTTGTTTTGTCAATTCTTGTGTTGATCAGAGCTCCCAATTTTGTGTCCTCCACAAAATTTTATAAGTAACCTATCAATCCTCTTATCCAAATCATTAATAAAAATGTTGAATAATTGCAAAGTGCAATCCTTACTTAGCTTATACTGCAAATATTTAAATGTATTCCTAAGAACAAACTTCAAAGAGAAGCTGTATTGTAACATCTACTTGTAGAAAGGAAGGTGAAATAAGCTTCTCTATTGTAGGAACTGGGGAAGAATAAAAAAGTTAGATGAAAGCTACGTAGCATAACAAACTGCTGATCCAGATCATTTTCTTCTGTGCAGAAATGATGCTGCTAAAATGGGAGGCTATTTGAAAAATCAGTGAATTTATTAAAGCAAGATTTGGGGAACCAAAGGATTCCCCAAACAGGTATTATTGTTTCAATGAAAAAATAAAGGAAAATAGCACTGAAGAAGCAGAAAAGAGAAAAAGTGATACTGTTTGTGTATTCCTTCTCCTTCAGTCTCTAAATCAATGTGTGAAACCTTCCAGAGGCTTTGGTTTCTAATCCAAACATTTTCAACTAGCATGGGATACTTTGATATCAGCAAGCTGGGTAGATTTAGTTATAATGCTATTATAATGCTTAGTGGTCATGTCAAAATAGAGTTCTGGATTAAACATGCAAAAGGACAATATAGTAAAATAGACAAATGTTATAATGTACTTAATAGATAAAAATGGATCAGAATGCAAAAGAACTGGACAGCAAAGTGTACATTAAAAAACAAACATTAAAAGCATAATATTTTATGGTAATTCATATAATAGAAGTTAACCATTATAAAATATACAGTCTGAAACCACTTTTATTATCCATTACAAATCCAATGAAACAGAAGTAAACAATAAAATAAAAAATGAAGTTTGAGGCTGCATTCCTGAACACCCTCAGCACAAATAGGTTCCATTGAATGCAACATTATTTCAACAAATATGAATATTGTAAATTTACTTAAAATTACATATGCTAAGTTTTATTTGGTTCAAGAGCTCAAGAATCATACTACTACTTATAAAGGAAAAGGAATTTATTGAGGAAAAATAATTTATTAAATTTATTATATGACACAAAATATATCATTGGAGTAAAATTTAAAATATTACTGTCTAGAGGTTGGCGTAAAAACATGTTGATAAAAGTTTTTAAAAATGCAATACATGTGCTTTAGAAAGTGAAGTGCAACTTTTAAAAATACATGATTTATATATGCTGTGATTTTTATTTTTTCTGATGGCATTTTTCCCAGGGCTCACGTAAGCAATTTCGGTAAGCTACAGGATGTCACAGTAGATAAAATAAAATGATCCATTTCTAACTATTTTGCAGAACATAAAGACAAACTGCTACGTAGATGAATTTCATAGAGGCATTTAAAGACCTAACTCTTAAACTTTATGTCACATAGTAAAATTAATGTGTAACAATTCTGTAGGCACTCATTCCTATTAGGTTAAGATGATGAACAAAGTTCTAGCAAGAATTATTTTTATGACAATTACAATACATGGAAACAAATTCGGCTAGCTGGAAATTCTACTACTAGAAGTGATGTGCTGTTTTGATACTATGCAAATATTAACACTAATTTGGCAAATAATCTTTATTTAATCCTTCAGTGTCAGAGTTTATACTTTCCTGTCATCATAAAAGTGTTAGAGCAAGTAATCTGTGGAAGCATCTCTTCCCATATTTTAAAATCTAGATGAATAAGACTTTCATCAAAAACTCTTCTCCAGTTTTTCCCACACTATGGGGGTATGGAGAGTGCCAACAAAAGAAATGTTTTTTTCAGAAATGGTATCCTGTTTCTGAATCATCCTCTCCAGAAAAGCTTGTTTAGTACCTACATTTATGGTTCTTTTGGTTTCAGGCAAAGACTTTTGTATTTTCATAAATATTTAGTAACATCTTATCTACTAATCTGCCACAACTGTTATTGCTGTAGTTCATACATTTTGTCAAAAATTTTCATATTTTTGTTCTATATTCTATTTATATTCTATTTTTATTATTTATGAACACTGCCGAAAGTATGATTGATGAGCAATTAAAATAAAACTCATAAAACAAAAAATATCTAAATGATTTTCCTGGATATGTATATGTATGTGTGTGTGTATGCAGGCAAAGTTTATATTTACATCTGTAAGAAGAAACCTTTGGGATTTTATAAATTTATAGAGTACTCTGCTTTCATGTAGTTTTAAATGATTGATGTGGAAATCTAAAAAACCCAAAGGAAAACATAAAACAGTTGGGACCCTTTGCAAGTCAAAAGGATTTGCATAAAAACCCAACAAAAGAGTTTAAAAAATTGGAACTTGCACCAGTAGATAGACTCACAGAGTATAAGATATTCAGAGGTCATTTAGTTCAACCATCTTATTAGTGTAGGATGTACCTTTGGAAAGGTGTTTACCCAGCTTCTGTGGACTTTCAGTAAAAGAGAACATGCCATTTCATGAGATAACCTGTTTCACTGGTTGACAATTTTTATTCTTAAGAAATTCCTTCTTCAATATATATCTTGAATTAATATACTTCCTTTTAGTTTGAACCGGTGCTTCTTGTGCTATCTTCTGGTGGAACAGGGACTGAACCTGTTGCCTCCTTTATATGACAAACCTTTAGATACCTGAAATCTGAAATTGAAATCTGAAATCTGAAAAAAAAAATCTGAAATTGAAATGATAAAATGATTTAAGTGTTACACTTGCAAGAAGTAAAGCAGAAAAAAATACATTGGTAAAAGTAAAAAAGATCAAGGATTAGAAGATTGAGTAAAGATTTGAAGGAAAAAAGGGAACAAGATGAAATATACTGTTAATAATTAAAAGGACAAGGGATCGGGGCTGCCTGTACTCCACAGTGGAAAATATTAAATTGAAAATGAATACAGCAATAGAGAGAGATGAAGGAGGGGAAGAGAGTTGGAAGGGAGGAAGAAGGAGAGAGGGGGATGGAAGAGTAGGGAGGAAGGAAGGGAAGGGAAATTAGAGTAGGAGTGAAGGTAAGACGGGAAGAGAGGAGAAGGAGAAGGGAAGGGGAAGTAGAGAAGAGAAGAAGATGGGGAAAGAAGGTAGGAAGGGATAGGGAAGAGGGATAAAAGAATAAATATGAATAAATAGTAAAGTTAGAATCTAGGGACAAATGAAGATGGTGTTTATGTATGCAAGTATAGAAATATTGAGATATGTTTAAAAAGAAAAAAGAAAAGGGGGAGATGATTTTGGCAAAAATTGCAATTGAGTAAAATGTATTTGAATTTGATTAATTGTATAAGATAAGAAATGGCCAACACACTGTTCAAAAAAAAAAGATGTGGGTGAATGTGGGAGAGGAGAAAAAAACCAACAAAACTTGTTTTTTTAAAAAAAAGATACCTGAAATCTACTATCATATATTCCCTTAGACTTTTCTTCTATGGTCCATCCAATTCCTTATCTGTTCCTCATAGGACATGACTTTTCAGTCCCTCACAGTATTGAGGCCTTTTCTGAATTTCCTTCAGTTTATTTGTGTTCTTTTTAGATTTAGTTGCCCAGAATTATACACAAATATTCCCAATTGGGCATGGCCAAGGCAGACTAGAGTGGGACAATTACTTCATATAATCTGGATTCTATGTTCCTATTAGCGCACCCTAAAATAGCATTTGCCTTTCAGTATTTATATCACACAATTGGTTTGAGTTCTTCAAGAATCAGATCTTTTCATATATGCTCCTGCCAAGTCAGATTTCCCCTGCCCTATACCGCTACCTTTCGTTTTTCCTTCCCAGATACATGACTACATTTCTCTCTGTTAAAATTAATCTTGTTCATTTTGACCTGTTGTTGAAGCCTATTTATATTTTTTAAATCTTCTCATGTGCTGGCCACTCCTTGTTTTGATAGTCATCTCCTGAACCTTTTCATCCAAATCATTAATAGAAAAAACAGCACAGGACCCATGATGCAGCCCTGCAGCCCTACACTCAAGTCTACTGTACAGTCTAATGTAAAACTATTTAGTATTTCTGGGTGTGGTTATTCAACCAGTTATGAATCCATTAAAAGTTCTGTTTTCTAACCTATATTTTAGGTTAGAACCTAACCTACATTTTGAGAAACATTGAATGGGCTTTTATATCCATAGCATTCACACAATTTATTAAGTTAATCAGAAAAAGCAATAAGGCTAGTCTAGTGTGACTTATTTCTAAACCATCCTGGCTTTTGAAAATTATCAGAATTTTAAGTATTCACAGATAATATTTTCTAATAATTGTTTGAGGACATTGACATTTATAGGTGTCAAGATGACAGATCTATAATTTCTCAGGTCCTTTTCTTTCCCCAATTTAAAAATAGGGACAACATTTAGTCCCCTCCAGTCTTCTGGAGTCTCACCAGTTCTCCAGGTCTCCAAGATTATAGTCAGTGATTCTCCATTAATTCCCTCATTACTTAGGATGTCATTCATCTGGCCCTGGAAACTCAAATTCATTAAAATTCAGTATTTTGCCTCCTTCTTGTCTAACCTGAACTGCACTTCCCTCTTTCCACTATTATTGGGAACCCTATTCTTTGTCTTAGTCTTAGTTACTTAGCTTTATTATTATTATTATTATCATTATCTCTATTATTCATTAAACATGAAACTCAGTCAATTGATTTTTAAAAATGTGTCAAAAATATGAGTGACTGGTGCTTATGGTTGATACGGGTTGCTGCCAGCATCCTAGGTATCAACCAAGTATCTTCTTAAAACATCATCATCATCATGACACATTTTCTACATGGGGCTGCCCCTGAAAACAACTTGGAAGCTACAGCTGGCCCAGAAGGTAGTGGCATAAACAGTTATGAGATGAGCTGCACTGGTTATTGGTGGTCTTGAGGGTTCCATTAAAGGTGCTGCAAAGTTCTTCATGACACAAGGCCTAGGTACCTGCAGGACTTTCTGTCTCCAGTTATCTCTACCTATTAGTTAAGCAGTATTGTCTGACACGACCCAGAAAGCATGACCTGCGAACAGCATTCTATCCAAGATCCAGATGGCCCCAACCCAGCCTATCATGCAAAGGATGTTAAAGACTGTACCACCTTCCCCCAGTCCTGGGGTGGGAGGTTGATATCCATGTTGATTGTTTTTAATTGTTCTGTTTGATTTGAAATTGCCCAGCATAGCAGTTTTTATTGCACTTTTATCATTTCAACGTTCTTTTTTTCATCTCTGGTTATTGTTTTTTTTACCATCTAGGCATCCCTGAGTTGTGGGTAGCTATATAATTTATTAAATAAATCAAATCCTACCATAAAACCAAGAAACATAGGACCAAAAGCTGTACAATAATAGCATTAGTGCCTTTTATATGTGTTTGTAATGATCAAAATGCCTTATAAATATTAAGCTAGTCTTTTGCAGAGGGTAACTTGCTTTTTTTTTTCCTTTCAAAATTACAAATCTCTCAAAGACATTATATGGTAGCAATAGGAGATATATTCAGGTTTCCTAGAAATACCATAAATCACTGGGTGGCCATCAAAATCAAATAAGTAACTGATTAATACTTATTATTCTTGTTAACTGCCCTGTTTCCCCAAAATAAGACATCCCCTGATAATAAGCCCAATCGGGCTTTTGAGCGCATCGCAATAAGGCCAAGTGCTTATTTCAGGGTTTAAAAAAAAATAAGACAGGGTCTTATTTTCGGGGAAACACAGTAGAAATCTTGATATTTTATCAATTGACTTCATTGTTATGAACTTTTATTTTGCATGTCTATGGAGATTCTTAACCATCGAGGTCATGGTTGTTCCAAAGGTGCTTTTTCAAAAATGCAATTAGATCTTTTTCCTTTGAAAAATTTTGCTTCTCATCCAAGAAGCTTCTTCAGTTCAGTTTATTTTGCATGTAATAATGTAATATTCCTATTACATTTTTTCTAACACAACAATTCTGGTTTGAAATTGTGACCTACATAAACTGTTTGAACATTTTAATGTAATATTTCAAATCCAAAAATCATCCTTAAATGTATATGTAATCAAATAATATAAAGAGCTGTGGCTACATAATTCTCTGAAAATACTGAAGACTCCTGAAGTTGGATTTATTTCTGTATTATTAAACATTTTAGATAGGCATCATGAATTCCATCAGACCCTCCAATTGTTTATGATAAATAAAGGTATAGCACAATGGAACATAACTTTTTGTCCTTCCAAAATTTATTGTACCAGGTAAGCTTGTTGAAAAGAGTAAATGGGTTGGATTTCACTGGAGGCTTACTAAATTTGGAAAATGACACAATGTCATTCCACAGGGTTTCCACAAGCACTTTGAGAAAGGCAGACAGATAGGAAGGGACTGATGAGAAGGCCAATTCATTTAGAAAGTGCTGCAGTTATGATGGTTCAGTATGGAGTGGAAATTTCCTTCGCTGTCTGAGTACTATATTATCTTTTCTCTTGTTGCTAAGGTATTCAGTATTACATTACTAAGTGTGAAACATAGAATGAACAACGAAATTACTTGGAGTAGCTGGAAAACATTCATTCTGTTTTATGAATTTAGCAGATGCACTTGAAGCCACATGGTTATTATTAAAGTACCTTTCTTTGTTAAAAGAGTATAACTATCTTGTCATATAGGAGAAGAACAATTATAATTTATTATTAATGGATTTTATTGATGAAAGATTACTAAATGAGTACATGCTCTTCCAATAGAAAAGACTACATACTCTAGAGTTCTTTCCAGCCCCTACATATCTTTAACTCTACATATCTTTCTGTAGTCAATGAAAACGGTAAGATATCAGAATTGGGCATTAAATCTACTGTACAGAATATGGATTCCTTCCCCACAAAATGGAAAATAATGATAAAATCATACTCATCCAATCATTTGCTGAAGGACTTGGTACTTATTTCTCAAGCCATATATGAGGAAATAGAAAGAAATAAAAAAAAAAACAATGTCATGCTATTATGACAGATCTACAAGAATAAGCCAACCCTCTATTTTAAACTCTTCAAATCTGTTAGAGAATATCTGTAGCTCAGAATAACTGTGGGACCCTTGGTGCTCTCTTGGTGGTTTTCTTATAAACATTTCATTACCAAACTAGATAACATTATCAGTGCTACAAGGGAATGGGGCTTACTCTTATTTTTATATACTCCTGGGTTATCCTGTCAGTGTTGGTGAGAGTGGTCTTGGTAGTTCCTTGATTAGGCTGTTGTTTACTATTATTAACTGTTAGCTTGTTTTCCTGCATTGGTACTTCCTTGATTGGAGTGTTGTTTACTTCTGATTGTTGATCTAGTATTAATCAATGGATGTTGATTGCTGTAGTGAGGTGTTTTTATCTTGTTTCTTTTTTGGTTTTTGATTGTCATTTTTGAATGGTATGTAGATGTTGTTTATCTCTATGTGCCTGTTGATTTGTCTGTGTGCCAGACTTCCAGGAATTCTCTGTAACTTTGGGACTTAGCTTAATCTAACATGCTCACAGTTTCCCAGTTGAAGCAACAGTTATGTCTGTCCATGTGCTGTGAAATGAAGGAGTTTTCATCATTTCTTCTGACTTCTAGTTGGTGACCATGGATGCTCTCAGCTAGACTTCTGCCTGTTTTATTCTACATAGCAGCTGTGTTTTAGATGACTCCTGTTTTGTCTTTTGGTTTTCTTAGAATGTTTTGGAGGGCTTTAGTTGGTTTGTGTGCTATGCTGATGCCATGTGGTTGTAATAGTCTGTTGGTAGTTTCTGAGATGTTTTTGATTTATGACAGTACCCTTTTCACAGCTTGTGTTGATTGTACTATAGTAGGTTGAATGATGAAATACTGTGTGATAAAGTTCCATGGATATTCACTTTGTCGGAAGATACTGTATAGATGATCTGTTTCCTTTTTCTGATTGGGTTGTTGCAATATATTTGTGCTCGTGTAAATAGTGTTCTTACACAGCTTCTCTTGTGGGAGGTGGGGTTGTTATTGGTAGTGGAGCACTTGTTTGGCATGGGCGGTTTTTCAGTAGTCTTATATTTCCAATTTGCCATAAGAATAGGTAGTCCTCAACTTACAAAGTTCATTTAATGACTGTTCAAAGTTACAATGGCACTACAAAAAGGTGATTTATCACCATTTTTCGTACTTACGATCTTTTCAGCATCCCCATGAATATGTGATGGTGTTGGCAACTGGTTCATATTTATGACTGTTGCTGTGTCCTGAGATCATGTGAAGTTTGGCAAGCAAATTCAATGGGAAAACTAGATTCACTTAACAACCGGGTTACTAAATTATCAGCTGCAGTGATTCACTTAACAACTGAGGCAAAAAAGATAGTAAAATGGGACAAAATTCACTTAACAAATGTCTCACTTAACAACAGGTATTTTGGGTTCAATTGTGGTTATAATTGTTTTCTTTTTCCCTTGAGAATTTTGAAGATGTTGTTGATAGTTTTATGTGTTTTTTCTAGTTGGTCCTTTTTTATTAAGACATAGATGTCATTTACATAAAATCTATTTTTTTTTCGTCAGATGGATTACGTGTTAAAAGCTGAGTTGAGAACAGACTGTGTAGTTGTTGAATTATTTTGTATCACCCAAAGGTGAGATATTTGGACCATATAGATCAGGGGTGGTATTCACTTACCTTCGCTATCGGTTTGCAAATGTGAGTGCGCGCGCATTCGCAGGACCTTCCGTGCATGCACAGAGCATCAAAAACGGGGTGTGGTGATGTCCAGACGGTGGGTAGAGCCTCTGGCAGCCACTGCTATCGGTTCGCCCAAACCAGATAGAACCAGGTGAATACCACCACTGATATAGATAATTTACATTTTCCATATGGTTGCCAGAATCATTTATTTTAATTTTTAAGTGAATAATAGCAAATGTGGTTGAAATGTTGGATTTTTATGTGAAGTTTTTAATAAAATTTGCTATTATATTTTATTTTATTATATTTCTTACTGTATTTCTCTGTTCCCAAGTAATCTTATTGAAACATTAATTGAATCTGATAGGGAACTGCAGCTGCATATCTTAGACAAAAACTCTTTGTGCAGATTAAGATGGAGTCATGTTTACCAGTTCCATAGCACATCATGTTCTGGATAATGACACCAGATGGCTTAATATGGCTTTTACAGTAGAAGGCTGTACATTCAGAAAGTTATTATTTGTGTAAGTGGTAGCTATTTGTTTGAAAATGCCAGCTGAATGCTCAATAATGTTTCTACCTTAATTCACATTTACAGAAGTTTTTATTTCAAACTGTACTTTAAAAAGTAAAATATATGTGTTCATTTATATAAACTACTTGTTGCAACTGACTTTGAGCAGCATATAAAGTCCATATGAAAAAGTAAGTACCTCCATGTAAAAAAATGCCTAACATAGGTGGACAAATACATTTTATGTTCATTCAGACAAAATATAAAGATAGCCCTTCTTTTTTTTTTCTTCCCCAGCCATTCTTTGGCAGATTTATTGGAATGTTTAGTGCCATTGTCATGTTGCAAGCTCCATTTTTAGTTGAACTTCAGTCTTATACTATCCCCAGGTACCCTCTGGTACAGTCAAAAATTCATAGTAGATTCTGTGCCCAGGGTCTAAAGTGGCAAAGCAGCCTCAAACGTAACATTCCTACCACCCTGCTTTATAATTAGTATCAGGTTCTTCAGGTGAAATTTTGCCTTTAGTTTTTGCCGAACGTACTGCAGCCAAATAATTCTTTGCTTCTTTTGTCCAGATCATATTGTTCCAGAAATCCTGTCTTTGCTTAGGTGTTCATGAGCAAATGTTAATCTTGTCCTGATGTTCTTTTTGGACAGTTCCTCTTGGCGTATCTCCCATGTAGATCTAACTTGTGCAGCCTCTTTTTAATGGTAGACTCATGCACTCTGGTATCAATAGTGGCAAGAACTACCTGTTTGTCATGTGACATAATTCTGGGATTCTGTGAGACCTCTTTCAGCATCTCGCATCCTGCTTTTGAACTGAACTTGCTGTGATGACTTGGCCTGTGCAAGGTGGAAATTGTTGAAAAACTTCTCCCTCTGTACATATATCTTCCAGACAGTGAAATGATTGATGTCCAACTATATAAGCTTATATAAGGGATATATAAGCCTTCCTTCCAAAAACCTGAGTTTAATCTAGGCATACTGATAACACACACCTCAACAACAAAGAACAAATCTAACTATAATGGCTGAGGTTTAAATAAGATGGGTTTCTTCCAGGTCCCCTTTAACAATGTTCTTACCATTCACACCTGATTCTGGTGTGGTGTACATGATTCTGATTTTAGCTATTTGAGATAAGGATAAATGTAGGGTTGTGCTTACTTTTCCCACATGAGAAATTTGCATTTATGTTTATTTAAATTACAGAGTGGTTTACAAAGTGTAAATAATGCATGATATTTGTTGAAAGGAAGATCAAATATTTCTATGTTGAAATATCTGAAAAAGTAAGAGAAAATCAAAGGGTATACTTTTTCACATGACTATACTCCAATCATAATTGGATTTAAATATACTACAGCAATACAGATAGTCCTTGACTTACAGCCACAATTGAGCATGGGTGAAATGCTACCGGTTTGGGCCAGTTCGCCCGAACAGATAGTAAAAAGTGCTACTGGTTTGCCGAACCGGTAGTGAAAAAATGTAAAAAAAAAGTTCTGACGATCAGCTGAGCAACGAGCGATTGTTGGAACTTTTTTAAAAAAACTTTTAAAGCGTTTTTTTACTACTGGTTCTCCGGAACTGGTAGTTAAAAATGCTTTAAAAAGTAAAAAAAAAGTTCCAATGATCACGTAGCTGATTGTTGGAACTTTTTTTTTTTTTTTTTACTTTTTAAGCATTTTTTTACTACCGGTTCAGGCGAATAGGTAGTAAAGAATGCTTTTAAAAAATAAAAAAAAAGGCTTGGACGATGGTGCGGCACAGCTGTGATCATCCGAGCTTTTTTTTACTTTTTTAAAGCATTTTTTACTACCTATTCACCCGAACCAGTAGTAAAAAAAATGCTTAAAAAAGGTTTTAAAAAAGGTTCCGACAATCACAGCTGTGCCGCGCGATTGTCGGAACTTTTTCTTTTTTTTCTTTTTAAAAACATTTTTTTACTACCGGTTCAGGCGAATAGGTAGTAAAAAAATGCTTTAAAAAAGTAAAAAAAAAAGGTTCCGACGATTGCGTGGCACAGCTGTGATCATCGGAACCTTTTTTTTTTTACTTTTTAAAAGCATTTTTACTACCTATTCGCCCGAACCTGTAGTAAAAAATGCTTTAAAACTGTTTTTAAAAAGGTTCCCAAGATTGCATGCCACAGCTGATTACCCCCCTCACTGTTATCTTCCCAAGCCTCCTTTTGGTGCATATCGTGCATGTGCGCGCAGCACATGTTTGGTGCGAACTGCGCATGTGCGCTATGTACACATGCGCAGCCAGCGAAGCAGTAGCAAACCGGTTCAGATTTCACCATTGCAATTGAGCCCATAATTTCTGTTGCTGAGTGAGACATTTGTTAAATGAATTTTCTCCATTTTACGACTTCTTGTTGTTAAGTGAATTGTTGCAGTTGTTAAGTTAGTAATATGGTTGTTAAGTGAATCTGGCTTCCCCATTGACTTTGCATGTCGGAAAGTCACAAAAGGTGACTTACCCTAACCCATGACCCCAGGACACTGCAACTGTCATAAAAATGAACCAGTTGCCAAGCATCTGAATTTTGATCATGTGACTATGGGGATACTGTAACGATAGTGTGAAAAATGGTCACAAGTCTCTTTTTTGGTGTCGTTGTAACTTCGAACGATCACTAAATGAACTGTTGTAAGTCAAGGACTACATGTACTCAATCATCATTAACTTTATCGCACTGACAAAAGACTCTCCAATATAAATCACAACTTCCAGAGGGCCATATGCATTGTAGTCTTCCAAGGCTTTCTGGACCAACCAAAGGCTATTCATAGCATAATAGTACACTGATGATGTTACCTGTTGGGGAATGAAATGTCTGCAAGCAAATACCCAAGGGCAGAGAAGCTGCTTGAATCCTGGATGGGAACACCATGCCATAGGAAGGGGATTGCAACAGGGGAGGACTACTTTGGGGCCCCTAGTGGTAATAGGAAAATTAAAAGACCGCGCCTTCCCCCCTCTTCCTGATCATGTAGAGTGTGCAGATATTACTGGAAGCAGTCAGTCCTGAAGATAACCGAGGACTTAAATTATATAGGATTTTGAAGGTGACAACCAGAACCTTGAATCATACTTGGAAACCATCTGGCAATCAGTACAGCAGTGGTTCTTTTTTTTAATGAACAGTAATCTACACACACAAAAATAAAAGTATTGACTGAAAAGCCCAAAGAGGAAAGGACACATTTAAGAAGGCTGAGCAGTAAGATTGGAGAAATGTTAATGTTTTGATGCACTGATTACTACTGGTAAGCTCAGACCTTAAGTGTTACCCATGTTGTTCTTTATTTTCTACCAGCAATGTTCTGGGCATACTTAATTCTTAGTATTTGAGTCTGTTCATTATTATTTTAATGATTGTTATCCACCCAGAATTGCAGAAATGAGATGGCCAGATTTATAAATCATATACATCAGTAGATAAATATTAAAGAAGAGCTGGATTTTAGTGTGCTCTTTTATGGAGAAGAATGAACATTCGGCTTGCATCAATTTGTTTGCTTTTCTTTCTTCCCGTATGATTAACTGCCCTTCTGTAGTCCTGTAATCCAGAAGGCATGGTTAAGTAAGCAGATTGTTTTGTCACTAATGCTTGGAAAATTGGATTCATCTGAAGGAAGAAAAAAAGCCTTTCATCCTCCACTTAATGAAAAACTTTAGAATGGAGTGGGAAATAGAGTAGATATTTTAGCAAGGTTGCAGAAATTATAGGCTTCAATTCTGACAGGAGAATTTGCGCAGAAAAAAAATAGAGCATGGCAGTTAAATGCCTACTGTTCTTGTTTATGAAGAATACCAGACATAGCTTCCTGGAGGATGGGTAGTGGAGGTATTCAACATCTATCTTTTCTTCCAGCTAAATATTTTTTATGTTAAATCAATTTGACAATATTCAGGTAAGAAGTTTAAACAATGAAAAATATTGGGATATTCTCTGGCTCTGGAGTATTTTTGTTTTCATCTCAGGTTTCTTTTTACAATTTCTTATTCTTATTTTTAAATGGTTTTTGATATTCCTAAATTACCAAGAACAACTGTAGCTGAAGGTTCTTTCACTTTTGATTTGCAGCCCTCTTTGTCATTGAAGAAAAGGAATTCCCTACTGTTCTGAGTGGTATTTGCACTGATCAAGAATTCAGCAAAGGTGACTCATGCAATAAGCAGAGTGGCCAGTCTTAATTTTCTTTGTTCTTTATACTGGCAATGTTTTTTTATGGCAATGTTGATTGATTGATTGATTGATTATGGACTATGAAGTTAATGTTAACTAGTATCAACCACATAGACCATTTCCGTAAACTTTTATCTCCAATCTGGCTCTCCAGGTCTTTCAAAGGTGCACACTTTGTTGAATCCATTGTCTTTGCTGCTGATTGTCACTTTCACTTTCCCTCTACTTTTCAGACAGTTAGGTCTTTGCATTATGAATCCAAAGTAGGATAATTTGAGCCTGGTCTTTGTCCCTCAAGTGAAAACTCTAACTTGACTTGTTCAGTGATTGGTTTTTTCCTTTTATTTTCTTGACTAACTGTGGGATTCTCAAGATTATTCTCTAACATCAAAATTCAAAAGCATCAATTCTAATTCTATTCTACTTCTTCAAAATCTAACTTTTACTTCCATAGACTGAGGAAAATCATTACCTATATACTTCTGATCTCTGTACTTGTGTGGTGAGTGCTACATGAATTGATAAACTATTGTTAGATTTGTTATAGCTACCTGACACAAAAAAAAATGATCTGCCACTTTAATATTTTCACTGTCAAATTTTAAGGGTGGCTGCTTTATCTGTTGTCTTTAGTTTGGTCTTAATATTAGTCCCATTTTTTTCACAGTGCTCCCTGATTTTCATTATTTGGGCTTCCAAATGATTTGCATTTTCAGCTATTAGAGAAAAAGATATATTTGGGAAGTATTGTTTCATCAAGCAGTAAAGATGCAAATCTGATTCATGTGCCAGTCAATTAAGAGAATAGTGGTGAGGGCAGATTCTATTAGCTTTGTTGCAGTTGTATTTGTGTTTAATTGGGAAAATAGGGTAAATGATTGTACTATTCACAAATAGTGTAAAATAAGTAGATGAATTTATATCTTTGTTGACTGTTTACTAAAGGAAAATGGAATGGGGGAATTCAAGACATGCAGATGCTGTTAGAAAGGTATGTAGTCAAAAGTGTTTGTCAAAAGCAAAAAATGGTTGTGCATAAGAGTATGCTTCTAATCTCTTTGTTATGTGGAAGAGTTGATATGTAATCCAAATGGGATACTTAAGTATGTGATAAAATGAAGGGGGCTAGAATAAATAGATGCTAAATAAATGCGATCAGTACAAAATCAGTAGTCTGAAGTAGTTTGGACATAAATAGAGAATGAATGAAAATACAGCTGCAAAGTAGTGAATGGGTTATTAAGAATGGGGAGACTGAGGAAGTTGGATGAAGTTGATGAGATCCAAAAGACAAGAAAAATAAGAAAATTAAAGAGCAAAAGGTTTATTAGGTGGCCTTTGGATGTGGTGAATGATTTGGAATTAAGCACTTCAGGGGTTTTTTGGCTTACTATTTCTTACTCCCTTTGTGTACTTTGCATAATAGCGCATAACGCACAAAAATATGAGAGAAATTACTCCTGAAAGCTAAGATTGTATGTCCTTTAATAAAATGTTCAGGCTGTCTGTATCATCAATCAGATAGAAACTGATTTGGAGAGAAAATGTAATTTTTAAAAGGAGGGAATCTACCTTGCCACCCTGTGTAATTCTGTACATGTATTTATAGCAAAATAAGCTTAGACTTGGAAATGAAATTTGGTGGAACATTCTAGAGAGTTAGAAAAACAACCTGATAACGGGATCCTTCTGCCCACAAGACAGTAATAATTTGCCTCTTTTCTACCTTGTGATAGATCCCATTGTGGTAATAGTGTGCAATAGCAGCATCTCCCTTTTAAACATGTCCCCACATTCAGATTTATACATTTGTTGCTTTAGTAGGCTTGGAAAGCACCAAATGCTCTGGTACATATTATGGATATGTATTTAAATAAAGATACACACTCTAGACTGGAATAAGATTCATATTCAGGTCTCTATCTACATTTACCTTGTTGTACAATTTGTTGCGCACTAATACATGTATGCATAGTACAGCAGATTTAAAGCCAATGCAGTATAAGAAATCAAACTCTTTCAATCTCTATTTTCTCCCAAAGCTCTCCTTAAAATTATGTCCTTACTTTGTTTCCCCTAAAGTGCTATCTAAATATTCCAAAACATCTGAGTGTGCTACTTCATGTTTCTACCCTTCTCACATCCTCATTCTTCAGATGTCTCTTTTTAACTTCGGAGCAACTGCATCTATTCAGCATTTTCATAGAGTTCAAATTACGCAGTTTACAACAGCCCTGGGAATTATGGCAAACTGAGTTATTTTTAGGATTGATCTGATTACCAACCTGAGGAGAACTTCGTTTATCACGAGATGCTCGTCTCTGTACTGTAATCTCCTTGTAGACTGTACATCAGAAAGGAAGCAAAAAAAACAAACCCCTGTTGGAGAACATGTGTGCAAGCTACGGTAATTGCATATTTTAATCACTGCTTCAGATCTCATTTAATGAACATCCTAGGTGCCTTCAGGGTAGTAACGTCAGAGCCCCAGATTAGGTTGCCTACTTTCAATATTGGGTTGTGATATTTCACCAGTCATTTTTAAAGAGCACTGAGATCATGTATGATATATAGTGTACAGGTAGTCCTTTACTTAACAACAGTTTGTTTAGTGACTGTTCAAAGTTAACGCCACTGAAAAAAGTGACTTCTGTTTTTCACTCTTATGACCATTGCAGCATCCTCATGGTCATATGATCTAAAATTAGATGCTTGGCAACTGATTCATATTTATGATGGTTGCAATGTCCTGGGGTCATGGGAGCTTTTGCAGACTTCTGACAAGATTCAATGAGGAAGCCAGATTCACTTAACAACCATGTTACTAACTTAACAACTCTCATTTAGCAACAGAAATTTTGGGTTCAGTTGTGGTCATAGGTTGAAGACCACCTGTACTAGAATATGCAAAGTGATAATGTTGAGATTGATGAGCAATCAGTATACCCTGTTTTCCCCAAAATAAGACATCTCCTGATAATAAGCCCAATCGGGCTTTTGAGCGCATGGCAATATGGTGAAGTGCTTATTTCAGGGTTCAAAAAAATATAAGATAGGGTTTTATTTTCGGAGAAACACAGTATGTGTCTTTGATCTGTGTAAAAAATGTTTTTTTCCCCCCATTCCCTTGCCCAATTCATTTTTTCCCCTTGTAAGGTAGTTCATTTCTGGCAATTTGAAAATGAAATAAAGAATATTTTGGAAAAGTATTCCTTTTTTAAATAAGGCTCTGTAGAAAGATAAAATGTGAGAAAGATGTTAAAATAAGTCCTGCTCGTGAACCTAGACCAGGTGGTTAATATATTTTGATCCAGGTTTCCATTTCCCAAAAACAGATGGTGCAGAAATAACCCAAACCAAAATTACATAATATGAACTACACCACAATATATATTTTTTACATCTGAATACTTAAGGAGGGATGGGGTTTGGTCATGCATGTAAGCTGGCATTTCTAGGCCATTTACTATTTTAAAAGGCCAATATTTTTAAACTAATTTATTTATTATTAAATTTATTCACCACCCATCTTGTTTCAAAGCAACTCTTTTTTCAAGGGTACTTTATGTAAATTTGTGGTCATTAGTAAATATTGTATCCAGCCAACAGGAAAAATGTCAAAGTGCTGGACTTGTTGCTACAATGCCTCTCTGAGCTTTTTCACTCCTCGTTACCCCACTGTTTATAACTTATATTAAAAAATTGAACTTTGCTCTTGGATAGCTTGCCTGCTCTTCGAAATCTCTTAAAGACTCTCATATTGAATTTGTATTTTTCTTCGATTTGTGTTGTCATCCCTTTCAGGTTTCTGACATAGCTTCTTCTCATAAGACCTTTGGATGAAACCAATTGCCTGTTTAGTCCAGCATCCTCTTACCAGAATGGCCAGCCAATTGCCACTGGAAAGATCACAAGTAAGCCATAAAGGCAGTAGATCTCTACTGCTGTTCCCCAGTAACTGGCATTCAGAGTTTTCCTGGGGGAGCAGATAGTCATCATAACTAGTATGCATTACAAATTTATATCCATAAGTATGTCTACATTTGTTTAAAACAATCCACTTGATGGGTAATCTCACATCTTTTCATAGCAAGCGGCATTTAACTGTGCGTTTTGTAAAGTAGTACAATTGTTTGTCCATTTCTTGTCCAAGCAGGCTAGTAAACACTTTCAGTCCCAATGTCTGGAAGAATTATGCTGAATCTTATCTACAGTAATAGGTCTGCATTTCTTCTGTCCTGTGGGCCAAAACTCTCAGAGTATTCCTTACGTTTTCTTTGCAGTACGAGAGATATATTGTCCCTCATGTACTTAAATCCCTGGCATGTGCAAAATGGTGAGGGAATGGCAGTTTCTTATTGGATTTTTATTGATTTAATTTATATGCTGCTCATCTTGCTATCCTTGCTATCTAGGCAGCTTAGAATACAATATAAACATAGGAAATTTTAATATATATTCTTAAATACAAGGACTTTGGCAACAACAACAGAAATAGAAGCTTTACATGTACAAACTATGTATGATCTCCCTTGAGAGCACTGAGAATTTTGGCAGAGATAGGAAGATATGCTGTTCAGTCAAAGTCCTTGGGCTGTTTTCCTTGGCAAGGTTATTTGTTTTACTTTTCATAACTCAATAAAAATTGATTTACTTATTTCATAACTCAATAATAATTAAGACTGTCATGCTAACAGCGCACGGGGGAATTCTTTGCTAAATTTTATATTGCCCTCTTTGCCTTTATTATGTTGTGAGTTGACTTACCCTTCCCCTGGGCTCACATTTTATAGAAGTAGGATGCTAGATGGTAATTTAATTTTATTTTCACATTGCATCAATATTTGAATTAGTAAATTGATGTATTTAGACTTAATAATTAATATAAACTTTGAAAATCCACTTGGTAACTTAAGGTGGCCAAACAGATGGGGTGGGGTTTTTTTTACATTTTTGTCCCTAATTATAGGAAGGCCTTTTGACCTGCCTAGTTTAACGGCTTCCCATCAGCTTTAGTTGAAAGCAGATTGTTTGCTTGCTTATGTCCCTGTGCACTCGATATGCATATGACCATACCAGAGAAACGGAGATTGTGCATTATTTTATTTTTGCTACAGTGTTATACTGTTTTATATCAAGAAGTCCTTCTTTCTTTTCTAGCTAATGTTCCTGGAGGCTAGAAGAATTTGATATAGGCTCTTTTTATCCTTACTGTTTTATGTTTACTGTTTTCAAGCACCGGTAGCAAAGTTTTTGCTAGGATCTATCACATATGTCAGAATACAAACTTCATCAAATAAAGTTTAGATCACAGGAATTAGGTTACTCGTTTTAGACATGTCAGCATCACTGGGGATGCATCCTACAGCTTTTGCTGTTTTTGTTTATAACCAATGGTTTTATTAAAGTTTTTGTTGCAGAGGTTAATAATCTTATTCAAACATATAGGTCAGTGATGGCTAACCATTTCCAGACCGAGTGCCCAAAGTGCATGTGTGCACGCATGCAAATACATGTGTGTGCAGCCGAACCCCTAAAATGTAATGCATGTGTGCCCCATTCATGCGCCCCGCGTATGTATGTGCAGCCCATGCATGCGCCCCCCTCACGCATGCATGGCAGAGACCCGAAGACCAGCTGGCCAGCAGGAGGCACACATGTATGCGCAGCAGAGCTGAACTGGGGCGACGGCTCGCATGCCATCAGAGAGAGCACTGCATGCCACCTCTGACACATGTGCCATAAGTTCACCATCACGGATATAGGTGAACTGAAGTGTCCATGAAATTCCGGAGACAGGAAGACTTTTTTGTTACTATGTTGTACAGAACAGTTTTAGGATGTTGTTCTAGGATCTTGGTATTGTTATGCCTACTAGGAAACATTATAAATTAGTTTCAATCTCTCTTTTCCTATAAATTCAAGTCAGTACTTAATAAAGGTGCTGTTATATAAAAAAAAATCTCCACTAAAAAAGTAATGCACCAGTTTCTTTTCTGCTAATATGAACAAAAACATTCTGGGGTCCAACTAAACCTTCATTAAATATGAATTGGAAACCTGGGAACAAAAGCTTGCAGCTTTTATAAAGCCTACTTAAAATTATTTTTTTAAATACTCCTGGTTTGAGTAATACTGGTTTGAGCATACTACATCTTTTGCTTCATTGCGGGAGCTGATTTCATGACTGACATTATCCTTCCGCTTGAAACTTTGCACAGTCACCAAGAATAATTTATCTGCTTTTTAGATGGCCCATATGCACATGCATGCCCACATGCCCACTACTGCTTCAGTGGTGATCAACAAAAATGTTTAGGCTTCACTCTTAAGCATAACAAGCGCTCCCAAACTCATGCAAATAAACATGTTTAGAATTGGGCAGTTAATCATAAATTCATTTGGAATGTTTAACTGATTACTCATCTATGTGGGAATGAATTAATCAGCATCAGGAGATATTTTAGAAGGGAAAAACATGCTTAAAATATCCAGCAATAGTGGACTTTGGGTCATCTATCTTGTTTTCCCCAAATCATCTTGATTTCTCACTACCTATTATTTTTCCATATCCACAAGAAGAAAATAGAAGACGGATGAGGTTTTATCCCCACAGCTTATGTTCTGATATTCTCTTCTCCCATCTGAAAAATGTCCCAAGAATAGAATGATTGAAATATCATATATCTGATACCTGAGCTTCCCAACAGATTATCTTATATTCAGGGTCAGAAAAATTATCATGTTCAAAATAAGCAGTAAATAGGATCCTCTGTTGGGAACTGCAGCACTTAGAGAATAAATCAATCAGCTCTTCCTCTATTTCTAAAGTTGCATTACTGAATCCAAGAGATTTCACTGCACAGTCATTGCAAGGACTGTATAAATCAGAGTCTCTGTAGGAAGCAAAGTTTCATGCAACTTTATTAAAGAGAATACAACAATACATGCAGTAGATACTTCTCGTGTTGTTCACCTTATATATTTTTATGTTTATATGATATACTAATAGTTTTTGTCATCATGTATTTGTTGGTTATGTTAGTTTTTGCAGCTTTACAGAGGTCATTTGGAACTTAAAAGAAGAAAATAGAAAAGCTATTATGTGTTCCAAATAGGTTCTATAAAGTCTTCACCTATGACTCTATTATCAAGCACACGAGAGATTGTACATTAGAGGACATGCTATGAGTGCTCACCCAGTCACGTTTCTTGAGCCAGTTACTAGTTTAGATATATGTATTTGATGATGGTGTGAATATATATCACAATGATGTATATATATGGAATGTAATCGGTGGATTTCAATTTTTTTTAGTACTGGTTCTGTGGGTGTGGCTTTGTGGGCATAGCATGGCTTGGTGGGCGTGGCAGGGGAAGGTTATTGCAAAATCCCCATTTCCTCCCGATCAGCTGGGGCTCAAGAGGCAGAGAAGAGATGGGGGTGGGGCCAGTCAGAATTTTTACTACCGGTTCTCCGAACTACTCAAAATTTCCGCTACCGGTTCTCCAGAACTGGTCAGAACCTGCTGAAACCCACCTCTGAATGTAATGCAGAGATTAAGGAGCTAGACTTGGATTGGAGAGACCTAAATTTATGTCTCCATTTATCATGGACTGAACTAGGTGATTTGCAGTCAGTCACTCAGTGGCTTACATTTAACCCAGGGCTGAAATGCTCCCGGTTTGGACTGGCTCAGGCGAGTAGGTAGCGATGGCGGCGGGCAGTTCGGACAACCGGTAGCAAAAATCCCTTCCCCTGCCTCCTCATCATCAGAGCCTTTTTTTTTCTTTTAAATGTCTCTGAGGATCGTCAGACGGTCAGACCCATTTAAAAGAAAAACACTTTTTTCCTTTTAAATGGCTCTGACGATCCCAGCTGAGTTGCCTGTTAACAGGTAGCAAAAATCACTCCCCCCTCCCCCCCTCCAGCTTGCTTACCTTAGCTGCTGGTCGCAATGTTTGCCTTGCTTCACTTGCTGTAAACCTGCAATCCATTGCATCAGCAAGCAACTGAATCTCCCTGTCTACAATCAAGCTCATCGGTGAACAGCTCTATCTGCCTGCAGGCCTTCCTGCCTGCAGGGGTCTCCAACCTTGGCAAGGAAAGCCGGCTGGCTGAGGAATTCTAGGAGTTGAAGTCCACAAGTTGCCAAGGTTGGAGACCCCTGTTCTATTGGATAAGTTTTTTCCCCCTTTGGGAACTTTAAAAAATAGTTAATTGGGTTTTTTTTAAGTTGTTCTTTTTTTAGACTAGCCATTTAAAGTTTAGGAAGTTTTAAATTTAGCTGCTTTTATATAAAAATAAAAGTAAAATAAAATAATATTTGTGCTGCTTTCTGAGATTTAGTGTGTTTCTGTAGTGTTTCACTCTAACTACACAAACACACAAAATCTCACAAAGCTGTATGTGGAATTTTGTGCGTTTAAAGTGTGAAAGTAGGTTTTTTGGGCTTTTTGTGCCTGTCTGAGGTTCCTGCTTGTTGCAGGGGCCATTTTGGGTCTAGCACAGCTGCTTTTACATTGTGGGTGAGCCAGTTGTGTTGTGTTGTGTTGTGTGTGTGTAAAGTGTGAAAATTGGTTTTTGGGGCTTTTTGTGGCTGTGTGAGGTTCCTGCTTGTTTCAGGGGCCATTTTGAGTCTAGCACAACTGCTTTTATATTGTGGGTGAGCCAGTTGTGTTGTGTTTTGTAGGTTAAAAAAGGGCAAAGAAGTGACATTGACTTAGTCACGCCCACCTGACCAACAAGCCACGCCTACCCAGTCACATTACCACCAAGCCACGCCCACTAATTAAGCCACGCCCACAGAACCGGTAGCAAAAAAATTAGATTTCACCCCTGATTTAACTCCTTTTTATGGGGTTAAATGTAAGCCACTTTGAACTCAAAAAAGACAGAAAAAAATAAATATAACACAATGTAAAAAAAAAACCTAACTTCAAGTCAAGCCAACTTCATGATTTATAGCAAAGTAAAGAAAGCTGAGCTCAGCTTTTGGTGATTTTGTGAACATGTCCATATAGTTTCCTTGGCAACAATACAGAAATTGTCTGCTATTGTGTGTTCTTTTGGTAAGTGTGTATATGCAACACAGAGACTTTCATTTCCCAGGCAAGCTTACAGCTCTGATATTTCAAGTTGGACTCCCAAGAATAAACCAGGTCAAAACTATTTAGGTGTTAGAGCCTATTTGGCTATAGTTTCAAATAGGGATAGACAAACCTGCCTGTTTGTTTTCCATTGCTGTTTAGATTGTGCTGAACACATTTTAAAGCAAGAATATTTCTCTAAATGTGTAGATTTTAATCTTAAAGCTATCATAAAATTCTTAAACATTCTTAATATCAAAGGGTAATTTCTAATTTGAACATTACTTCAGGAAATGTGAATTAGCTATTAAAGTACAAATTATGTGATCTTTTCCAAACAGTAAGAGTAGTTCAACAGTTGAACCAATTATCCAAAGTGGTCAGAGTAGACAGAGAATTTTGGGGGATATTTTAATTTGGATTCCTGCAGTTAAGAAGATTTCTCTCCCCCTTCCCCCCAGTAAACATACTTTTTCTCTTCCCCTACTCCTCTTTGTAACTCAGTTTCCAAAATGGTAGAGAACAGGCCATGACATCCTTCTGTGAGATATATATTTAGGCATTTGAAGAGCACTTTCAGTTCCCAGGATTTTCCAGTCAGATTGCTGAACCCCCCACCCCCAATAATCTTTTCTCAAAATTAAACATTTTAGGTCTTTCAATCTTTCTTCATAGGACATAATTTCTCTTCTCACTTCTGGATCCTCATTAGAATATCACCCAGAACTAACAACACACAAGATGGGATCTGATCAAACCAGCAAGAAGTGGAGCAATTACTTCTAGTGAATTGGAAACTATGCTTGTGATGTAGCCTAAATTGTTGTTGTTGTATTTTTTATAATTATATCACACTACTGACTGATCTAGTTTCTAATCCAAGATCTTTTTAGTAAATATTAGTACCCTCACTTTATGTCGCATATTTGATTTGCTTTTCTAAAAAGGTAATAATCTTGCATTTGTTTTCATTAAATTTTATTCAATTACTTTCAGCCCATTTCTCTAACCTAATTTTTCCCAACCTTGTAGCTAGTATGTAATTGTCATGCTGTTTGGAGAATTCTGAGTACTAAAGTCCATGCATCTTGAAATTACATGTTGGGAAACAGTGTTCTAACCTACCAGTATTGAAAGTTAGTTCCATTTTTAGGTTATAGGTTTATCATGCTATTGACAGTAGTCTTAGGGTATGATTTTACAGCTAAGTACTGTATTTTATAGTCAGCTGTTAAGCGTAGTGCTAATCAGATCATTAGAAGGTATTTTATCAAATCATGTTGAAATCAAGATGCATTGTGTCTCCATTATTCTGACAATCCAGTAAATCACTTACCCAGTCAAAAAATGAGATTAGTGGCTAGACTTGTTTTTGATAAATCCACACTGATTGTGTAAAAGACTTTGAATCAATCTTTTGATTATGGTAATATATAAAAATAATACCGCACTTTTGCAACATGTTTATGAACCAGTCTCTTTATGATCTATTTATGAATCTTCTCAGACATCTATGTGACACTGTCTGTGTCTTTACGGCTTTTTCCTCCCCATGCCCTCTTTTATTTTTTGAAGACAGAGACTTGACAGATCATCATTTAGTTCCTTCCATAGGCTAGAATGCAATCCATCTGGTCTTGAATAGAGCTAAATTGATTCAAAGTAAACATGCATTTCTTGATATGACACGTCAATCTCAAGTTTCAATTGTGCCCTTTCACTCTTCGCAGTTTCCTATTCTATAGACTTTTTTATTAGAAAAGACTGGATTAAAATATGAGTTGAATAGCTTTGACTTTTTAAAAATTATTCCACAGTATCAAATAAATGACCCAGGAAATGATTCTATAAGGATAGATACCTGTTTGTTTTTCTCTTCATATATACAATATTGGGTGATCAACTGACCTTTTCATAAAAATATTATTGACTTGAAAATTGCAGGAGTTGAATCTTCCATTCCTATGACCATATACTATATATTTTAATGTAAAAGAAAAATAAGCCCCATTTGGTCCCCTCGTGACTTAGAAAGATCACAGCTTAGAAAGAGCATAACTTTTCTTTTCCCTGCATCATGACTTTTTAGAGAAACCTTTCTATCGCCTATATATAAGAACTGCGCCCATCTTTCCTTCCCCCAAAACACAAAAACCACAACTAACAGTGGGTGGTGAGGAAACGGATCTTGGGTTAATGGTAAATAGTTCAATGAAGGTGTCAACAAGTGTAAAGAGGCCAAAAGTACATTCGAGATAATAAGAAACAGTACTGAAAATAGACACAACCTGTGCTGCTAACTGTCAGTTTGGCTGGCTTCAAAAAAGGGTTGGACAAATTCATGGAGGCCATGGGGGGTCAGCAGCTATAGTTTCAAGAGGTACAAAGGCCTCCAAAGCCATCTGCTAAGAGATTAGTGGCTTCCTTGTACAGTTTGTTAGCCACTGTGACCAGTATGGCAGTGCTTATTTCGTTACGTTCTTAAAGCAAAATTAATTAATTAATTAATTAATTAATTTTATTAGTTTGTAATATAAAATACAAAAATACAAAAGAAAATAGTAGGAAAAATAGGGGAGGGAGAAGGGGAAGGAAAAGTGTAGGGAAAAGGGGAAAAAGAAAGAAAAGGCATTGATTTCCGACTCCCTCTGGTGCAGTAGAATAAGATAGTAACATCAAACCTTGTCTTTTTACTTTTACATAATAGTTTAAATGAACCATTTTTATAGCAACAAACCTATCTCATCAGTAAAATCCAAAATTAAAGTTTCATTTTTTTCCACCTCAAGTACAAAGTCCAGAAGCTGTTTCCAAGTAGAAAACAAATGTAATTGTGTGTTTTTTTCTTTTATCAAAGCAGTCAATTTAGCAGTCAATGATGGTGTTAGCTCCATCATCATTGTGGGAATCAAAGTGTCCTTCCATTTTTTGTGCATAAAGTAAACTTGCTGCCCTCAACATATATAACCTCAAAGTTCCAATTTCCCCCCGCAAATCTTTTCCCATTAAACTCAAAATAAGTGTTTCTGACTTTATATTCACTTTTCACACAGGCAGAATGTAGTAAAATCATATTTCCCAACAAACTGAAACCAAGGATTCTCAATACTTCTGTAATATTTGTTGGCTTTTATATTTTATATAATTTCCACAATGTGTTATTAGTAATTAATTTGTAATCATCAACATGATTTCATTGAAATCAAAGTCTTTCTAGAAAATTTAATCATCTCTCAGGCTCCTTAGTTTCTTTTCTTAGGTAGCTATCACTGTCCTGAAACATCAAACAAACAATTCCTAAATCCACATAATTGTCAGTGAAGACTGTCAGCTCCCAGTGTTGAACTGAATCTAAATATATGCATCCAATTTTATTTATTTATTCAACTTACATGGCCATCCATCTCAACAAGGTACTCTGGTGATTTTCTATTACTATAAAAATCCAGGCCTTTCAGAAAGCAATGTGAGAAAAGCAAAAGAGAATAGTTTGACTTTTTTCCAGTGATGCTGCTTCTGATTCCTACTAGGCCATTGAAGTATATTTCAAAGTATTTTTCTTTTCTGAACATTTAATTGATGCTTCTAAGCCAGAGATGGATAGAAGTATTAAAAGAAATCAGTGGAGGGGAAGGATCAAGAACACTTGATCACTCCCTCCCTTCACCTCCACATTAGCTTTCTTAAGCTTCACTGCAAATTGTCCAAGTCCTACAGCTTTCTAAAGTACAGAAGAAAAGAACTTGCTTGAATAAGTTATTTTTTCAATAATTAATGAAGAGAAGATTTAATATAATGCCTCAGATTATTAAAAATTTTAAATTTATGCTTAAAAAACTTATCCTCTGCTAATTCCCAATAAAAACGGGCTTTATTTGCACATTCCAAAGTACCATGTGGAGTGGAAAATTATTAGCCTTAGGATATTGCAGTTCCCTGAATGTTGCAGTTCTCAGCACTAATAATATTTTAAAATATATTTCAGAGTAAAAATGCTTTATGCTGCTGCCTCTCATATTCCACCTACTTATTCAACACGGTATATATTTTCATTTTAGTTCAAGATGAATTTATTTAGACTAACTTTGAAAATGTTAGCACTGCCACTCAATCTCGCATATGTTATGTTATGTTATGTTTATTGGACTTCTATACCGCCCTTCTCCCGAAGGACTCAGGGCAGTGTACAGCCATATTAAAACACATATAAATTTACAAAATTTAAAAACAATTTAAAATTGAATATATAAAAAATTTGGCCCACAGATTAAAAACTAACATACACCCATTATAAAATTCATATTAGGCCAGCCCGGCTTGTTGGAACAGAAGAGTCTTCAGAGCACGGCGAAAGGTACGCAGGGGATCGTACGTAGCATTATCTACTATCTAGAATTATGAAATTCTAGATTGAGTTCTGTGGACCCTTAATACTAATATTCTGCCTAACAGTAAAGGTATAGGATTTTACTCTGCTAGTCGTAGCCATTCTCATTGCTCGTGGGTCCGGCGGTCATGTATGGGTTAATGCTCTCCGATGTAGTCGGATCGGGTCTGTTAGCTGAGAAGCTCCGCCTCCTCCTGTTGCTTCCCAGCTTTCAGACTCGATCCGATTCGGATAGACACGGAATTTGAGCTGCTCCTACATTTTTTCCTTTAAACAGATCATTTTATTCTCCTTCTCATCTGGAAGCTGCCTGGTAAGGCCTGGGCTCCCCTCGGGTTGAGCGTGCCAGCGAGAAGGGCTTCGGCCCGATCCCGCTGAAGACCGCCTGGCGGTAAAGGGCTGGCTCCCCTTTATGGGTTGAGCCCCCTGGCAGCGTGAACGGCTCACGCCCGAACCCGCTGCAGACAGCCGCATTAATTTTTGTTGAGGCCATCGCTGGCTTCCCGGCCTCTTTCTCAGCGGCTGCTTCGCGCGACTTAAAATCGCGCGCAGCATTTCGGAGCCTCCCAGCCTCGCTGGTCTCCGGAGAAGCATCGGAGCCGCCCTGAAGGCTGGTGGCAGGCTCCGTCTCCAAAAAGGCAGATCGGCGGGTTTAGCGCGTGGAGAGCGCTCCTCTGCCTCAGTGCCGTCCGGTCCTCCCCGGATTCAAACGGCAGCGTTTTCCCTCCTATCCCGGCGGCTGCGGCGGCGAGGGGCTCAGCTGTTTGGCGCTTGGCTTTCCTCGCGCCTGGCCACATCGGAGGAACGGCTCGGCGTCTCTCGGCGCTGCGAGGAGCCTCCACTTCTGCTTACCTGTAAGTCCCTTGGTGTGGGGCTGGGAACGGTTCTGGGTTTCCTGGGCGCCATTTTACCCTCTGCCTCGTGGCCGGTCGCCATCTTTAACGGCTGTTCCTTCTGGCCCAGCCACTCTAAACCGCCATTTTGTTTCTAGCTTCGACCCTTGCAGGTCTACCAACAAGATGGCCTCCACCAGGCAAGCTAAGGCCAAGAAGCAGGAATTCCAGGACAGTGAACGTCCTGGGACTTCTTCAGCAGTTCCCTCCAAAAGACCCAAGAAGTCTAAGTCATCTGAGGCTAGATCCAAGGAGGAAATGAGGCTCCATTTAGCAATAGAGCGCTCTATCCAAAAGGCTATTAAAGAAGCCTCGGTTAAAGGAGTGGACTCAACGGCTCCACCCTTGGCCCAGACCTCCCTGGCTCAGACATCCACCCCAGCTGTCCAGGCCTCTGTACCCCCTCTGCAGGCTCCTGCTCTCTCCCCGGATGGGGAGGGGACTTCTTCACAGGATCAGAGGCCCATCAATCAGGAGCTCTTTGGAGCTCAGGAGCTCGAACCTCCTCCCTCTACACCCCCCTCTGAACCAGTTGCCCAACCAGAGGAAGCTCCCCATCAGCCGGGAGAGGATGTCCTGCAGCCTCTGATCTCGCCAGAACTGGCGGCTTATATCCACCAGGCCATTCTCCAGGGCATAGCAGCCGACCGCCAACGCAGGACGGCCTCATGGGTCTCTGAGTCCTCTCAGGTCGATGTGGAAGGCTCCTGTTTGTCCACGGACGGGGCTCAGGCTATCTTGAGACCCCGCTCCTCCGGTACTTCGGTTCAGGGTTCCAGAGCAGGGGACGACTTGAGGGATCCCGACCTTTCGGACGATGAAGACTTATCGCCCGACCAGCCCTCGTTTGTGGGGTTGTTCAAACCCCAAATGTTCAGATCTCTGTTACATAAAGCAAAACTCACCACAGGTTTGTGCTCATCCCCTCCAGCCCCAGCTTCGGGTGACAGGGCTTCCACTTCTGTTCCCCTCTTTGAGGAACCCACGGTGGAGGCTGAGGAGATTCCAGGGCCCAAGTTGTTCAAGGACGTCCTCTCCAAGCAATGGCTGAACCCGGCCTCCGGCCCAAATCCCAATGCTTTAGATAGGCGCATCTATAATCTGGCCCCGGAGATCTCTTCTCTCATACAGGTTCCCACGATTGACGCCCCAGTGGTGGCCCTCTCCGCGTCATCGAACCTCACAGGTCCCCCTGAGGAGAGCCTTCGTCCAGAGGATCGCCGGCTGGAACACGCACTGGTCAAGTCTCATCTAGCGTCGGCCTGGTCGGTCCGTTCTTCTATGGCAGCTTCGTTTTTCAACCGCGCTTCCATCCTGTGGCTGCGCCAGCTCCAAGACCGTCTGCCGGTGGCTGATACACGTTCCCATCAGGACATCAATAAGGTACTGGCAGCGTTAGAGTATTCGGCTGATGCCACCTTGAACTCCTCTCGGTTCACAGCCAAGGCAATGGGGGCATCGGTCACTGCTCGCAGATTGCTCTGGCTCAGACAGTGGCAGGCCGATGCTAAATCCAAATGGCGCCTGGCCACCTCCCCATTTGAAGGACCAAGGTTATTCGGGGCCCCCCTGGAACCCCTCCTTATAGAGTCCAGGGATAAGCGCAAAATCCTCCCGGCCATGTCCCGCAGGTCCGATCTACGTCCGCCACAGTCCTTTCGTCCCTTCCGAGGGTCAGAGGGGAATTACTCAGGGCCCAGGGGTCAGCGACCCTTTCCGCCCCGCCAGTCGCGCCCCGCTGACCGGCAAGGGTTTCAGTTCCAGAGAGGTCAGACTAGGCGTCCCTTTCGCGGGGGACGGGGCCGCCCCCGCCGGTCCCGCTGACAGTCCAACCGCTCCTCCCATTGGGGGCCGCCTGGAGTTTTACTCCAGCCAATGGGAGGCCACGTCCTCGGACGTCTGGGTCAGGGAGACGGTCAGGGTGGGCCTCTCCCTGGAGTTCCTCTCCACCCCCCCGATCCGATTTCTGCGATGCCCGGTCTCTCGGGATCGGACATCTCGGCTCCTGATGGTCTCGGCCATTCAACATCTTCTCACAATTCGGGCCATAGAACCGGTACCTCAGGAGCTGCGCGAACAAGGCTTTTACTCCCGCCTGTTCGTGATTCGGAAGTCGTCGGGGGGTTGGAGGGCAATTCTGGATCTCAAATCCCTGAACCGACGGATCGTCTACCGTCGGTTCAAAATGCAGTCCCTCCAATCCATCCTCGAGGGCGTCAGGGCAGGAGATTACCTCGCGTCGATAGATCTGACGGAGGCGTATCTCCACGTTCCCATCCACCCATCTTTCCGCAAATACCTGCGTTTCTGTTATGCGAGTCGTCATTATCAATATCGGGCCCTTCCATTCGGCCTAAGCTCGGCCCCCCGAGTTTTCACAAAATTAATGGCCGCGCTAGTGGGCCACCTCCGGACCATTCCCATCAGGATTCAATTCTATTTGGACGACCTTCTGGTCCTGTCCAACTCGGAAGTCCTAGCGCGCCGGGACCTGGACTCCACCCTCCAGGCCCTGGAGAGCCACGGGTTTTCCGTCAACCTGGCCAAGAGCCACTTGATACCCACGACTCGCATACAACACCTGGGGGCCGTCATCGACTCCGTGGAAGGCAAAGTCTATCTTTCCCAGGACCGCCTGTCCAGCCTGCGGTCGCTGGTCAGGTCAGTTTCGTCAGGGAGACCAGTCTCTCTGGCGTCTCTGTCTCAGCTCCTGGGGAAGATGGTCTCTTGCATTGGGATCATCCCTTGGGCTCGACTCCACTGCAGGGACCTGCAGTGGTTTCTCCTGCCCTACCAGAAGAGGTTGTTAGGGACTTCCACCCGCAAGGTTTCTCTCCCACGCAAGGTCCTTCTCTCGCTTCAGTGGTGGACTTCGGCAGCAACCCTCAAGGGGAGGGAATTCCGGGAGTTCCCTTGTCTGATTCTAACCACGGACGCCAGCCTTCAAGGCTGGGGAGCCCACCTGGCTTCCTTTATGGCTCAGGGCCTTTGGACCCAGGACGACCTGGGTCACAACATAAACTGGCTCGAGCTCCGAGCCATCCACCTAGCCCTTCGAGTCTTTCAGGACCAGGTGCAGGACAGACACGTTATAGTGAGGACGGACAATGTAGCCGCCAAGGCTCATGTAAACCGCCTGGGGGGGACCCGCTCTCGCCACCTCATGGAGGAGGCCGAGAGGCTGGGAGCCTGGGCGGAGACGCATCTGAGGTCCATTCGGGCCTCCCATATCTCGGGGGTAGCAAATACCCAAGCGGACTGGCTCAGCCGGACGTTTGTGGACCAGGGCGAGTGGAGTCTGGACCCATCCCTGTTTCGAAGGATCTCAGCCCAGTTCGGAGTTCCGAGCGTAGATCTATTTGCCACCCGGGCAAATCGCCAGACGGAGAGGTTCTTCTCTCGCTTTCCGGAACCGGGGGCAGAAGCAGTGGACGCCCTATACAGCGACTGGCCGTCGGGCCTCCTATACGCTTTTCCGCCACTGCCTCTGATTCCCAAAGTCATCCGGAAGATGCTGACCCTTCGGGCAGAGCTCCTGATGATCGCCCCCTTCTGGCCGCGCCGGCCTTGGTTTGCGGACCTCCAGGCTCTGTCCGTTCGTCCTCCATGGCGTCTACCTACCACCGGAGCGGTCCTCCGTCAAGGACATCATCTTCATCCGGAACCTGCCTGGCTTCAGCTAACCGCCTGGAGGTTGAGCGGCGACTGTTGAGGGCGGCCAGGGTCCCGGCTCGGATTGTTACCACCATACAGGCGGCACGCCGTCCATCAACCACTCGAATATACAACTCGACGTGGAAAGCCTTCTCTACCTGGTGTGCCCGGCGGTCCGTGGTGGCCACTTCGGCCTCGACAATTCAGGTACTGGGATTCCTTCAGGATGGCCTGGAGGCGGGTTTGGCCCCCAACACGTTACGCAGGCAAGTTTCTGCCCTTTCTACCATCTTGTGTTGTGGGTCTCGGGGCTCCCTTTCGGGGCGTAGTTTCATCCGGCTTTTCCTCAGGGGGGCTTCTAACCTCCGCCCCGCCCCTGTTCATAGGTATCCTTCCTGGGATTTGCCTCGTGTTCTGGATGCCCTAACCAGGGCCCCCTTTGAACCCCTTAGAGAGGTGGGACTCAGGTTCCTATCATACAAAGTTTCCTTCCTCCTGGCTATAACTTCGGCCAGAAGGATCTCGGAACTGGCGGCCCTCTCCACCCGGGCCGACCTGTGTGTATTCCATCCCGACCGGGTGGTCCTCAGGTTGGACCCTACGTTTCTCCCTAAGGCTAATTCTCCATTCCATCGGGCTCAGGACCTCGTTCTTCCCAATTTTTGCCCGCATCCCTCCCATCCCTTAGAACGCGCCTGGCATTCCCTGGACGTCAGAAGGTCCATCCGGATCTATCTCCGTCGGACGGCGGGCTTTAGACGTACGGAGTCCCTTCTGGTCTCCTTCCAGCCGTCCACTATGGGCCAAAAGGTGACCTCGGTCACGGTGGGGCGTTGGATTAGGGCCACCATAGCCACGGCTTATGAATCTCAGGCCTTGCCAGTCCCTCCTCGCATCACGGCCCACTCCACCCGCAGTGCTGCCACCTCGGCGGCTTGGGCAACTCAGGCTTCATTGGAAGAAATCTGCAGGGCTGCGGCCTGGGCGTCCCCGACGCCATTTATCCGCCATTACCGTGTAGATCAGTTCGCCTCGGCGGACGCAGCCTTTGGCCGCCGGGTTTTACAGCAAGTTCACCGCAGGTCCACTCCTCAGGCCCGGGACGATCCCGCCCAATAGGTAGTGGCTTTGGTATGTCCCATACATGACCGCCGGACCCACGAGCAATGAGAATGGGCTTTGCCTTACCTGAAAGCCCTTTCTGATTGTGGTGGGTCCGGCGGTCAGCCCCGCCCGACTTCTTCCCGGGTGTCCTCGGCGTGGTCCTGGGGTTCTCTTCTCCTGTCATTTCTTTCAGCTCAACGTGTCGGTCTGTTGCAAATCGTCACTCGTCAGAAAGCTGGGAAGCAACAGGAGGAGGCGGAGCTTCTCAGCTAACAGACCCGATCCGACTACATCGGAGAGCATTAACCCATACATGACCGCCGGACCCACCACAATCAGAAAGGGCTTTCAGGTAAGGCAAAGCCCATTTTAGGGGTAGTGTTCATCTCTGCTTCTTTAAGCCATTGAGCCAGCACTATCTGAAGACATTTCCATGGTCATGTAGCTAACATGAAATAATGCACATTTAGGGTGTGTCAAATTTTTCAACTTTCAATTTCCAAACATTAGGGGTGCTCAAAATTTGTGATATGCCTTGCGGATTGTAAAGATACTTTGTTTACTTTAATATAATTTAGATGTGCTTGGTAAGTAACTACATAAATATCATAACTTTTTAACATTTTGTTTGTTTCATTGCACAAAGCATACAGTGAAACACGGAACATTTGTTACCTTCCCATTGAGGTGGTACCTCTTTATCTACTTGCATTTACATGCTTTTGAACTGCTATGTTGGTAAGAGCTGAGGCAGGTGATAAGAGCTGACCCCATCGCGCAGCAGTAGATCTCGAACTGCTGGAGTATAGAGCTTTTCCAGTATCTTTTAAGCCACTGAGCCCTCCACCTCTCTGCCTAACAGTAATGGAAATATATTTACGCCTATAAGAGAGTTGCCTGAATATTATAGTAGATACATTAATTATAAAAGGATGTTTATCTACTTATAATACATGCCAAGTGTAAGAATTAAGATTTTGTAGATTACAATTATGTTCACAGTGGCTTTGAAAATGCAAATTTTAAAATGCCAGAATTCTACAGCACTTATATGATCCTCCAGCTCCATGGAAATGCAACTAAATTGATTGATACTTGTAAAAGTGCTTCGTAAAGCACTTCTAAAAAAATCTATATGGAATCATGTCTCTTCTTTCTGTAGGAAAGGTTATAAGAAGCACTTTTCTTCTTTGGCCAATAAAAGCAGAAATACTAGACACTTATCCATGCAATAACATAACATTAGAACAAAATGTAACAAGAAAAAAAATTAAGCAACTTAAATCTTTGAACTGTACCAGAAATTTTTATGTTCGTCTTTTTCAGAAAAAGTCTGCTCTTTTGAAAGATGAAGGGAATACCAACTGCTTCACATTTATTAAGAATAGGGTCACTTTCCTTGTTTGCTTTTACCAAAGATGATTTTTTCCTTACTCTGTGCTCCCTTTCTTTAAGTATCATAAAACTATGATACTTCTAATGGGAGTAAGGCTACAAACATATATGTAGTTACTGTAGAATGAACTGACTGGCCACTTTAGAAAATTCTTTCAAATAAACATGCATAGGAAAATGCATGTTAATATTGTAAAAAGAGAGAGAGAGAGAGAGAGAGAGAGAATGAAAAACAATTACTACTATTTATAGTATATCTGTTATGTGGATTAAAGTTGGTGTTACTTCTCTGGGCATAAAGATGAAGCAGAATTATCATTTATTTTTCTATGATATAAAAAGGTAAAGGTTCCCCTCACACATATGTGCTAGTCATTCCCGACTCTAGGGGGCAGTGCTCATCTCTGTTTCAAAGCCAAAGAGCCAGCACTGTCCAATGACGTCTCCGTGGTCATGTGGCTGGCATGACTAAATGCCAAAGGCGCACGGAATGCTGTTATCTTCCCACCAAAGGGGGTCCCTATTTTTCTACTTGCATTTTTTGTGTGCTTTCGAGCTGCTAGGTTGGCAGAAGCTGGGACAAGTAATGGGAGCTCACTCCGTTATGTGGCACTAGGGATTTGAACCGCTGGACTGCCAACCTTTCGATCGACAAGCTCAGCGTCTTAGCCATTGAGCCACCGCGTCCCTCCTTTCTACAATATACTTGACTACTATTTGAAAAACTCCCTGTGCTCTGGATTTCATGCTTACTAAATGACAAACAAGGAATTTGCCTATTCTATTTTTTTTTTAAAGTTTTTGTTAGAGGGTAGCCATCTACAGCTACACACACAGCTACATTAAAATCCTGGAATGTTTTACAGGAACTTCTATCATTTTCTATTAGGGCTTTCCCCCCTAATTAAAAGTCATTTTCTTTAAAATACTGAGAATTCAGAACAGGCATTTTTTGCATATAAAAAAGAAAATTAATAACTGTAGAGTTATCTTATATCTTGATTTGTAGAAAGGTTAGAACCACCTTCATGTTTTAAAGCTCCAAATCTAAAGATTATTTATGGTCAGTCTGAGTCAGTGGGGAGAAATTATGGTCTCCCAGAGCTTTGGGGTTTTTTTCCCTTTCCTTTCCATTTAGGGCACAGTAAGACATATTTATTTATTGCCATACTATGCCACTATAATCAGAAATCTGTTTTGTGATTTTCTTTGTCTCTTTCTCATTACATCTCTCCCCCCCCCCAATCTATGAACTGTATCTTGTGATGATGGATATATATGATGGATATAAATAATTATTCTGATAGCAAATTTATGGATGCTTCAAAATGAGGTATGGGAGCATATACTAGGGACTAAAGTATCAGAATGAAGGCAGTGACCCTTGGAAAATATGAGGTTAAATTACTATTTAGGAAGCATAGTCATATAGTCAGCATGTATTTAACAACCCTTATTTACTTAAAGATCCTGGAATGCACTTCACAACTGCCAAGTATTGTATTGAGTAAGATAAAGAGGAAGAGAAGTAAATCTTTTTTAACATTGTCAGACAGGTGAAACTCCAAGCTATAAATTGCTTTAAACAAAAGTAAATCCTGTTACAGGTAGTCCTTTAGTTATGACCATATTTGAGCTTGCAATTTACCGTATGTGATGGTCATAAAGCAGATCATCATGTGACCATGTCCAATTGTACAACTTTTTTTTTTTTGCAGTGGTCATTATAAGACTGCAGAGTCCAGGAAGCAAATGCCATGGTTGTTAAGTGAATCTATTGCTCACTATGGGGTGTTTTTTTGCCAGAAACTGGAAGCAAACACCAGTTTCTTTAAAAAAACAACAACCCATAAATTGCATTATTGCAAACAGCCATAAATGTGGGCCAGTTGCTAAGCACCCAGAATGCAGTTACATGACTTGGGATGTGGGGAGCAGACATTGAAACTTAAAATCTAGGTTGTAAGTTCTCTTTTTTGGGATCTAAGGACTATCTGTATTCTCTTTGGCTTCACCATTGCTATTACTTATAAACCTATTTTGGGGCTAGAATATATACATAATTGACAACGGTTATTTTTGTGTAAAGGGATGAGAAAGAAAACAAATCCTATAGTTCTGCCACCACTTTTAACATTACAAGCATGATTTGTAAATATTTTTCTCTATTAAATATCTATTTAAATACCTACCAAATATCTATTAAATATATACTGGCTATCAACTCAACCCTTTCAATACTTACTTCAAATTGGAAAAGGATACATGATCTCAAAATACATTTAATTTCCATTTGGAAGAGCAGCAGATTAAGGACAACAGGTTAAGATTACAGGAAGTCCTCGATTTACAATACTTCATTTAGTGACCGTTCAACGTTACAATGGCACTGAAAAAAGTGACTTATGACAGTTTTTCGCACTTACGACCATTGCCGCATCCCCATGGTCACGTGATCAACATTCCGACGCTTGGAAACTGGCATGTATTTCTTACTGTTGCTGTGTCCCAAGGTCATGTCATCCCCTTTTGCGACCTTCTGACTAGCAAAGTTAATGGGGAATCCAGATTCACTTAACAACCATGTTACTAATTTAACAAATGCAACCATTCACTTAATAACTGTGGCAAAAAAAGTCATAAAATGCGGCAAACTCACTTCACAAAAGTTTTACTTAGCAACATAAATTTTGGGCTCATTGTGGTTGTAATTTGAGGACTACCTATATTTCATTCTAGTGCACTAAGGGCAGTGCTTTAAAAACTCTTTGTTTCCCGACGTAGAGCAGCTGCCTAATCTGGTACCCATAATTTTGGGAGAAAAATTGGGAGTAATGAAGGAGTCCAACTGAATGAGCTTGACAGTTTTCATTCCCGTTAGAGTTTCCAGGGCAGCAAATTTAGATGGTAAGTAAAAAAAGTTAGCTTAATTGTTACTCCTTCCTGTCTCTTTACAGCTCTTGTATGACAGCCCGAAAGCACGACAGGAAGTGGATCATCACTGGCGAGCTTCAGGCTGTCCCCATATTGTCCATATCTTGGAAGTTTACGAGAATATACACCATGGGAAGAGATGCCTTCTAATCATCATGGAGTGGTAAGCATCACCCTCACTAGTTTTATATTTGGAATCTTCAAGATGATGATTAGATCTCAGTCATACAATCTCTTTAGTATAGAAAACAGTGGTGAGTTGTCCATAATTCCCAAGTGTTCAAAACTATTTTGGAATTTTTAATTTTTTTAAAAAAAATATCTGAAAATCTTGGAGAAGGAGTTGGGTTCCTATTGTACAGGTAGTCCTTGAGTTAACAACACTTAGAATTTAGAATAATTTTATTGTCATTTTGAATGTACACTGATCGGCATACATTAAAATGAAATTTCATTGCATACAGCTCTCAAAGGATCTCCACCTCTAATATACCCTACATAAATACAACTGAATAAATAAATAAATAAATAATAAATAAATAAATACAAAATTATTCATATATCCACATATATTATATGGCACAGAGAAACAACACAGTCTAGTTCAGATGTATACATGTACATGGCGAGAGAAATGAATCTTGCAATTTGCCAGATGGATGGCATAGGGAACAAAGCTTGTTACAGAATCTGGTAGTCCTGCTAGAAATATTTCCAAACCTCCTCCTGTTACAACAGCACTGGAAAAAGTGACTTATGATCATTGCAGCATCCCCATGATCAGGTGATTTATATTTGTATGCTTGACAACTGCTTCATATTTATGACGGTTGCAGTGTCCCAGGGTCATGTGATCATCGTTTGCGAACTTCCGACAAACAAAGTCAGTGGAGAAGCCAGATTCACTTAGCAACCGTGTTACTAATTTAACAACTGCAGTTAACAAACTTAACAAATGAGGCAAGAAAAGTCGTAAAATGGAGCAAAACTAACGTAAACAAATTTCTCACTGAGCAACATAAATTCTGGGCTCAATTGTGGTCGTAAGTCGGGGACTACCTGTATATTATTTTTTTTCTTTTACCATTGTCTCTGTGAATGACTACTGGGTCTTTGGAAAGTAATAATCTAAATCAGTCCAAATAACTTACTGCAATTAAATTCCACTCTCCCCATCTAATGCTCTCATTGATCAAAGCTAGTCTGTAGTTGGAGTGGCAGTAGAAACATCTGTATGAAGAATTCCCTGTTTATTTTTCCAAGGTTCAGCCATACTTATGTAGTAAGAGATGGAATGGCATCAGAATTGCTTTGAGGGTTTATCAAGTTTATCATCCCATTTTCCTCAGTAACCAGTTTTATGATTTGAGAATAGCGCTTTATAAGAGATGAGGATAAGGGCATCTTCTGGGAAGCTTCTCTATAGATAGTGATGCTATCTGATCTATTTAAAGTATAATCAATGTATTTATTATCCTAAACTAATACTAGGATAGCTGATTAGGGTTGTCTCCATGGCTAGAGGGAATGGGATGTGTTGCCCTGAGGGCACAGGGCACAGATTGCTGTAACACTTTTTGAGAAAGGGTTTATTTTCCTTAGCTTGGGTGAAGACACAGGGAAAGATGTTTGGAATTTCTTTACAAAACTGTAAAAGCCACAAGCATTATAAATGTTTTATTCAAGATGATGCTATATACATTAGAACAGATGCTCTTAGGAACAGATTCTGTATTCTTATTCTTGCATCGTGGATATGAATATAGTACAGTGATACCTCAGTACTCAATTGGTTCTGGGAGACACGACGAGTACTACAAACAACAAATACCAAACAAACCACATGACTAATACACGACCCTTTTGTTTTCTCTGGAAAGGGTTGCAAGTCATAAGATAGCCAACACCAACAAGTTCTAGCTTGTACCTCAAGAACCAAGCAAACAATGAGTACCAAGACAAGATTTTTGTCAAAATCTGTTGAGTAACAAATTTGATGAGTTTCAAAGCAGTCGAGGTCAGAGGTACCACTGTATGTTTCTGTTGAGATTTTCTCTTAAAGTATGGTAACATTCATCTGTTTAAAACATGACATTGACTTAAATGTAAAATGTACTGCAGTTGATACTTTTTGCATGGTATGGAGAGAAATCTTGCCAAGTATTTTCTGAAAAGTCTTGTACGGATATGATGAGATATGGTGAACAAATTAATGTAGTTGATACTATTAGCTGGTTATCCTTGCAGACTGTCCAGAAGCCGAAAAAGTTGCAGAAGACAGGAGTATATTCAAAGGAATTTGTAGCTATTGTCATTTAGGCTTAGAGAGGGCTGTAAAGCACTGTGAAGTGGTATATAAGTCTAAGTGCTATTGCTTTGCTATGTATGAAAAGAACTGGTGTGGAGGGAAAGATCAGGGTCAAGTCAGAATCAGATTCCTCTCAACCTCATTCTACGACGTATGTATCTTTTTCTGAACTCTATATGCATCTGCTCAAATTATGTTTTTCCTCCATAAGAGGGTTTTTTTTTAAAGAATCTATATTGGACCAATTTTATATTTCTCTTCAAATACTGTCCAACGTTTCAATTGCTGTTGCTGTTTTATTTTCTGTTTCCAGAATTCTGATAGCATCAAAACTAGAGAAATTACTTTTAGCCATCCTGCGGTACTGCCTGTTATGCTCATTTCCAGTAAGGTCAAATAATAATAGTAGTGATTCAGCTTTCTCTGAAAAGCTCGCATGTATATTAAACATCAAGCTTTAAAACTCATTGTGTGTTCATTTGGTTTCTTTGTTATCAAATATATCAGGGAGGCACAGCGATGAGCAGCAATTTACAGTCATCCAGTCACAAGTGGGTGATTTATTGCAGCAATGGTCTTGCTGCTAAACATTTAAAATCCTATTAAAGACAGCAGGATTTAAGTAGTCTGCATGCACGACAAATAACATATTTAAAAATATTTACGAGATATACCCCAGACAACTGTGTGACTCCAGATACTGAATTTTATTTCCTAGCACTTTTATGATTCCTAGCCCATGAAAATACATTCTGGGAATTATGCTTAGCCATTACTGGAGGACGTAAGTTGCTACTTGTAAAATGTAATTAGTGGATAAATAAACATAATATTACAGTAGTCCAGATTAAGGTCTTCCAGCCATTTCTAAAGGTGAAAAGCCATGAAAAAGATTTTTTTTCCCCTGCCACTTTCTTGACTATATATATTTCATCTCCTCCCATTGTAGAGAGATTTCCTTTGTGCATTGTTGTACATTGGATAGGAAATTGTATAAAGGACATGGCAGCAGGCCAGGGATTGGCAGTACCACCCTCTCCTGCAGTATTTTTAAAGAATGGGCAGGTACAGACAAGGTAAAGGTTGATGTACAGAGTTTGAGAAGAATCACCTTTGTTTTATGCTTTAGGGGAAGAAAGTTGTAGAGCAGCCCCAACTGCTTTTGCATCTAAACGTAGTTCCTGGATGATATCATGAGAATATTCTTAGTAATTTGACATGCCTGTAAAAGGCTAGCGTGGAAGACATACTTTCCAGATATCCAGCCACCTTCTTTGTAAGCAGGAAAACTGGATGAATCAGAAGCAGGTGATCCAGAGGCTGCAAAAGCAGACAAGCATAGCAAATCCTTTAGAAACCTTTAAGCAAGGTTTAAACATGTGGCAACATGATTTGAGATCTTTATGTATGCTATAAGGTTAGAGCAGCTGCTTTGGCTTCTATGTCAGATCGGTTCGAGGAACACACCGCAGGGAAGATGAAATGGAGAAATAGTATTACCCATAAGAACTGAAATTAGACGCCCCTTCTGTGCTTGCATTTTGAATAATCTGTATCTTGTTCACAACAGCATGGAGGGAGGGGAACTCTTCACTCGAATCCAGGAGCGAGGAGACCAAGCTTTCACAGAAAAAGGTAGAACATCAAAGGTTTTTATGAATACATTTTTGGAAGTTAGTACAAGTAATCCTCGACTTACAACAGTTCATTTAGTGACTGTTCAAAGTTACAATGGCACTGAAAAAAGTGGCTTATGACTGTTTTTCACAGTTACAACCTTTGAAGCATCCCCATGATCATGTGATCAAAATTCAGATGCTTGGGAACTGGTTCATACTTATGACCGTTGCTGTTTCCCAAGGTCATGTAATTACTTTTTGCAACCTCCTGACCAGCGAAGTTAATGGGGAAGCCAGATTCACAACCAAATGTAGTGGTTCACTTAACAACTCTGGCAAGCAAGGTTATAAAATGGGGCAAAACTCACTTAACAAATGTTTCACTTAACAGCATAAATTTTGGGCTCAATTGTAGTCATAAGTCTGAGTGGCTCAGCAGACTAAAAAGCATTGTGATTAACACCAGCTGTCTGCAATTACTGTAAGTTCGAATCTCACCAGGCTCAAGGTTGACTCAGCTTTCCATCCTTTCTAAGGTAGGTAAAATGAGGACCCAGTTTGTGGGGGCAATAAGCTGACTTTGTATAAATATACAAAAGTATGAAGGCTATTGCTTACCGCATTGTAAGCCGCCCTGAGTCTTCGGAGAAGGGCGGCATATAAATCAAATTAAAAAAAAAAAGTCGAGGGCTATCTGTATTTAGATAAACTCTTTATTTCTTACTATTTTAAAGGAATTCTAATCAAATCAAAATTGGTAACTCTTAAACTTCTGTAGAGCTTCTGATTATTTTTATTTCTAAATGCCTGAAAACTCACAGAAATATAAATTTCATTGGGGGTTGTGTTCACTGTTTTTAAACTATCCAAGTTTAAATAATGAGGCTTTCCCATTATGGATTGAAGCTTCAGCAAATACTGCAGTGTTTATTTCAAAATATACATACACAAAAGGTGTTTGTTTAGTCATTTAAAAAATTGTTCAGTGTATTGCAGGTATGTAACGTACAAAATTTCATGTCGGTGGTATTACCTTTTAACCAAAGGACTGAGGAGCAGAAATGTCATTGATTAATTAATTATTTCATTAATAGTCATTCTCAGAGCAAAACATGAGTCTTAGGGCTAATTTTATGTTTTTCCCCTGACATAAACAAGCTGGTTGCTAGTTAGAAACACCGTATATCTCTGAGATACAGCAAGAATGCTAATGTGACCTTTCTGTAAAATAACATTTCTAGAAGCCTCCGAAATAGTGAGAGACATTGGAACAGCCATCCAACATCTTCATGGGATGAACATAGCTCACAGAGATGTCAAGGTAAGAACTACTATAAATGTGTTCTAACCATGTGAAAAAATTAACACATCTAAGCAGTTGATTTGCATAGGCCTGTTTCAACACTGAGAGAAACACCTTGAATCAAACATTTAAGTCATACTCTTGGGCAGGAATCCAAGTATCTTTTAAAAGTCAGTCCATTTAAAATAAGGTGCAAAGAAGGCCTAACGTCAGTTTAAAACTGACCCACAAGATTAAAACTTACTGATATTTAAAAGTAAATTTGGCTCTAGCTACAAACTAAACAGGATTAAAAATTCAGAAGAGATTAGTACCAAAAATTATCCTGTTCATCTTTATTTGTGTTCTTTTTTTATATACAATTCCAGCCAGAAAACCTTCTTTATACATCCAAAGAGAAAGAGTCAGTGCTTAAGCTCACAGATTTTGGGTTTGCTAAAGAGACAACCATTCAGAACGCATTGCAGACTCCTTGTTACACTCCATACTATGTGGGTAAGTTTGGCTTTTTCCTATCTTTTGATTTATTCATTCTGGAAATCATGAAATTATTACACTTTCATAAATGGACTCAACCCTTGCTGTCAGAAGAAAAAAGTCAATTACCAGACAGTTGAGTTCTAACCTATGGATACATGCGATTATGTTAAAGAATACTATAATATTTATATATAGTGTACCAAAGCAGTCGGAGATCAAATCTAAAGTTACCAATCCAGGATTAGAGGAAAAAGCTCCCTGTGCACAGTCACAACAGGCTAGGAGTTAATTTCCATTGTAAGTATTGGGCTTCAGCAAGCAATGTAGTGTGAAAATTAGAGTTTTATGGGACTTGTAGGCAAAAAAAAAAAGCTTATGTAACAACTGACAAATTATAGTGGAAGGATGGTATGAGCTGAGATCATGCAAGCAAAGCAAAATTGCTCAGTGTTCTACATTTATTATGGATAATCACTTTGCCATTGTTGGTGGCATTGGAAATAAAACTTGGGATGTCTGTTTTTAATACTCCCCACATATGTACACCCTCATGTACACTAGTTCACATAAGTAGACTATATAAAGTATTTGTTACTGTTGATTAGATTAAAGTACCTACATTCAGTTCTATACTAACCGCTTATTTAATAATAAGGAAAGAATAAATATTAGCTAGCATATAACCAACATCTGAAAAACTAACATTCACAATTCTTTTGTTCTCTTCTTCAGCCCCAGAAGTACTTGGTCCTGAGAAATATGACAAATCCTGTGATATGTGGTCTCTTGGTGTCATCATGTATATTCTGTAAGTGTAAAATTTAGATAATAGCAAAACAGAATTCTGATAAGTCACACATTAGCTCCTTGTTACCGTAATGCCACTAGTAAATCAGAAAAATTAGTCACTAGATCATTACTCATTCTGTCAGAAGAATCAGCAGCCATCTGTGACTCTACATGGGACTCGGGAGGGAATATATAGTGGTTTTCTAGTTACCAGAAGTTCATCTATATATGTCCTTCTTTTGCAGTTTGTGTGGGTTCCCGCCATTCTATTCCAATACTGGCCAAGCCATTTCCCCAGGAATGAAAAGAAGAATTCGGATGGGGCAGTATGGATTTCCAAATCCTGAATGGTCAGAGGTATCTGACGAAGGTAAATGAGTGTTGTGTATGTGTTCAATAAAACTACATCATTGATGGGTTTTAAAAATTGCAACTTTTACTTGGGTAATCTATGTGCTCATAGAGACCTTCAAGATATAAGATTGCCTACTGGTTAAAGCATCAGGCTAGAAAGCCGGAGACTGTGAGTTCTAATCCTGCCTTAGCCATGAAAGACAGCTGGGTGACCTTGGCCTAGTCACTCACTCTCAGCCAAACTCACCTCTCAGGTTTGTTGTTGTGGAGAAAATAGGAAACAAATGTGTGTTGGAACTTGGATATGTTCAAATATTATTTTAATATTAGAGAAAAATTTAGATGTACTGGGCCAGTAGAAAATAAGCAAAAATGTATTCCAGGTAACAAATATCATATTGCTCCACCAGTATGCCTCTTAATATCTGGTTTTCTTTGTAATTAGCTTCAGTATGTTTGTCTAGAGCAGGAATAGGCAACATATGGCATTCTGGAAATTGCTGCCTGACCACTACCAGCAACTGTCACTATTTCCCATGCTTTCTAAGAATTAAGAACTCAGGAGCATCTGGGATACTACAGCTTGCTTACCTCTAGATTAGTACTAGAATATCAGCAGTTGCTGCTCCCAGATATGAGAATTCCATATAACAAATACCATTATATACACATTTGTAAATTGCTCAAAAATGCATCATCCTAAAATCATTTTTTCCTGCTTGGAGCCAAGTTTGCCTCATCTGGGCTAGCAAATATAGTCATGTTTTGGGGGCCAAATTTATTTGTCAAATTTATATGCCCTTCACACAAACAAATAACTGTAGGAGGTGTATCACAAAGCTAAAAACGGTTAAATTAATAATGAGTAAAACAATTATCATTATTATATTATTAAAAGCATTTAGAAACGATAATAAGCCATGAAGATTCATTTGGTAATATATCTTTCGTGGCTGCTAACTTTAGAGAGGAAATCACTATGCATGGTCTTGTGCTCCTGGGTGAAAGGCAGGATATAAATGGGAAAAGGTAAGTAGTTCTTAAATGTAAGAACATGAATATGACATATTCATTCTGCAGATAGTTATAGGTGCCATTTTTTCCTAATTGGACAGAAGAGGAAAACTGACCAGGGTGCATGGATATTCTACAATATTTTTCTTGTATAATTTTACAAGCCCTTATTGCCTAAGTTATGTTTCCATGTGTATTTTTTTCTAGCCAAGCAGCTCATTCGTCTATTGCTGAAAACTGACCCAACAGAGAGGATGACCATTTCTCAATTTATGAATCATCCCTGGATTAATGTGAGTCCTGCACAATGATCTGCCTGTGTCTTGATGTGGATACTAGGCAGCCTGCTGAGACGATTTAGCATATTACTAATTGAACTAAGGCTCTATCTGTAAAAACGAATATAATTTCTCCCTCACAGTATGAGGGAAATCTTGGGAGGGTAGAGAGAAAAAAACTCTCTGTGAGTGGCAGTCAAGGACATTACACCCCCAACCCAACTGCTCTCAGCTAGATTTAGCTTTCATTGCAGTGCACACATTCTCTTTCTCTTATTTATAAAAAGCCCCATTACCTCATCAACGTAGGACTTATTATTAGACCTCCAAGGCACCATCGTGCTACACAATGTTGATATGAATAGAGACCTCCTGCTTTGGGGGCGTTCTCAGTTTTTGGCAGAGGACTGGGAAAAACTCAAAATAGGGAAGGGGGAGGCTTAAGCACAGCTCTCTCAGAAAATCACGCCAGAGTTGTTTCTGATGGAGATGCCAACTAACTAAAAGGCTCTGGGAGTGTTGAAGTAGACTCCCCTCTGGAGTGGAAGAGAGAGAGAGCAAGCTGCTGCTGAAGCTATGCGTTTCCCATCTGCATACTGCCAGGCAAGAGACACCAACCTTTTCTGTACTGGATTCTCACATCGATCAACGCACTTCAAATAGCTGCTTTAAAAATGGATTGATATCGTTGCCAAGAAAAATCCATCTAAAGAGATTAAATGCCTTGTGAACTCTTTCTCTTAAAAGAGACAAAGTCCAAGAGAGCAGTTTGAGTGCTCCATAGAGCAAATGGTTAAATAGGGAACTAACCGTCAGCCCAAAGGAAATATAGGCTGAAAAGGGATCTCAGTCTCAATAAGAAAGGCTCAGAGTTAAACAGACAAATGAGTTGAACATGTCTGTGAGGAGAAAGTCCTGCTTTCTTTCCAGCCACCAGAATTGAAACTGATGTATCAAGTTTTAAAATTTAAATTTCTAATATAAACAATTCTGGAGAGACTTGGAATCCGTATCTCTATTACAGAAACTCTGTTCTAGCACCTGCCATCCCTTTGAGCCAGAAACCTAGATTGAACCACATTTGGAAACACTGACATAGGTCACAGTGCAGAACTGATTAATTTGGACATAGGGATGTCAGTTGATCAAGAACAAGTGTAAGATTAGCCTTTGATTCAGGTGTTGTGTCAACTTCATTGTGGGCTTTAAGCGGAATTTACAAACTAAAATGTAAGTGGAGCTGTGTTAAGAGCTTTTATTTTTACAACTTATCTTCCTGACAGTCTGTTCTACTTCTCATTCGGCTATGTGGCCTATAACTAAAAATATTTTAAAAAGAGAATGGGACCTTGATGTTAAGAGCTGCAGAATTTCATACCAAGATAGAGGGGTAAACTAAATTATTTTATGAAGAATATGGTTTTGAGGTTTGAGATTTACTTCGGGGGAAAAGATCTCTCTGGAAGCTGAGAAGCAGAAGGGGAAATGATGTGCTTTTTCCTGCTACTGCAAGCTTTATCCTTCTTTGACAAGTGTTTGCTGGGGGAAGCGGGAGGAGCTCAAATGTGATTTTCTCCTCTAGTTTTTACCAAGTTAATTGCCAGAGTCTTATGGAAGTTATGCAATTTTGTGATTATGAAAAATACGACTGTCTCCCAAAATGCAGCCGCCTACACTCTTTCTCACATAGCTTAGGAGACAAGTTTCTACATTTTGAATACTTCTTTTTTTTAAGAACAGTTAATGGTTAGTGTGTCAGCAGTCTGTCACAAGAAATCATCTCTATTAATTGCCTCTCTTAGCAATCCATGGTGGTGCCACCAACCCCTCTTCACACTACTCGAGTCCTGCAAGAAGATAAAGACCACTGGGACGAAGTGAAGGTAATCTTTGGGAATGTGCAGAGTTGGGTGGAGAGCTTCCTTTTTATGGATGGTTGCAAAACAATGTTCTCTCTATTTATTTATAACCCCAAAAAGTGTGAAATAGCACAATAGTTGCTAAAACATATGCAGATAATAGATTGAGAGAATTAGTACAATTAGGCCTAGAAAGACAAGCAGGGTTTAATGGCAGGGTAGGTGTTTATTTTTTTTAAATAGACTTTAGCAAAAAAATGTATGCAATGGCAAAAGCCAGGATTTTTACTTTAATCATTCTTTAGTATGCCTTTTGGAGTAGGTGGTTTGGAGTTTTTTTAAATAAACGTGCTAGATCTATCCAAATATTTATGTTCTTTTTTTTTTTAAATCATATTTTCTTTGAAAAACAATGGAAAATTGTACCTTTGATGTTTCTCCAAAAGTTCTGGGGTCTACAAGAAAAGCATATATAATCAGTGGTGGGTTTCAAATTTTTTTACTACCGGTTCTGTGGGTGTGGCTTGGTGTGCATGGCATGGCTTGGGAAGGATACTGTAAAATCTCCATTCTCACCCCACACCAGGGGAAGGTTACTGCAAAATCCCCATTTCCTCCCAATCAACTGGGACTTGGGAGGCAGAGAATAGATGGGGGTGCGGCCAGTCAGAATTTTTACTACCGGTTCTCCGAACTACTCAAAATTTCCGCTACCGGTTCTCCAGAACTGGTCAGAACCTGCTGAAACCCATCTCTGTATATAAGGTGCTTTGTGAGGTGTTCCTAATGCCAGGTTGCCTTTGACATAGGAAAACATTAAATTCCGGATACACATAGGCGCCATTAAAGATATACTACTTCGCTGAATGTTCCTTACAGAATTAATTTGGTTCTCAGGTTTTTTTTGTCCTTAATACGTAATGTTTAATTCTACACATGAATTATTTTATTCATTACAACCTACTACATCTGGTATATAACTTTTGTGGGGAGACTCTACAGTTGTTACTCTTGTCTGAGATCTTTCCTTCTGTAGACATAATAAGAGACGGACTATTTTTCCTTAAATTTCACTGTTACTTCTTGTGTATTTTAGGAGGAAATGACTAGTGCTTTGGCAACCATGAGAGTAGACTATGATCAGGTAAAAATTAAAGATTTGAAAATATCCAACAATCGACTCCTCAACAAACGGCGTAAGAAACAAAAACAAGGAGGCACCTCAACTGCATCAGCTGGCTGTAACAACCAATAAAGACGAGAGAAATAAAATGAAATAATCAGTTGAACTGAAATCATCGCACAAAGGATACATAACTGAAACATGAATGTGGCTGATGAGAACTTTTTATTTCAATGCAACTGGGCTTTTTTCTACAAAGAATTTTGTTAACCATTCTATTACATTTTAGTATATGTTACATAAGGAGCTGCAACAAACCTTAGAATATCAGTGAAGTTGGATAAATAAATATTTCTTGTGGTAATGTGGGTTCAGTGCTTACAAAAGCACAGTCACAACAAGCAATTCTAAATCCCTTTTTTCATACAAAGCAATTAAGAGCATCCATCTGCTTAACTCTCAGATGAATTCATAAGGACATAAATGTGCTTAATTTAGACTGGATTATGCTGAATCCATTCAAGAGAAATAGATTAAACCATGCATAAAGCAAAGGAGTAAAAAAAACCAGGTTATTACAAGAAGCAATCAGAAAGTTATGAAAAAGTAGGTTTTTCATATATTTTTGTTTGATTTTCATTGTTCATTTCTATTGTATTTAATGTTCTTATCAGTTTAATGCTCTTATTTTATACACCGTCCATCTGCATAAGGAAGCATTGCTTTTTAGTCTTTGGGAAATATTTACAATTTAAGGTTTAAGGGATTATTACAAGCTTGCTTCCATTCTTACATTCAGATCACGTAGGTAAGAACAGTGTAGTTAGTCATATGTGAAGTGGGCACACATTTTTTTCAACCACAGGAAACTTCCGCTGGCTACCTTGTAGGATCCACATAGCAAAAAAACAAACAGGTATGAGTGCAGTTGCTACATTTTACAATTTAGATGTACCATTTCCTTGTTTACATATAGGCCATAATTTATTTTTATCACATATTTTTTCAACTGTTTACTTTTTTAAATTAAGTATCAGAGATTAATATATAGCATTAATCAACCAAAATATCATTGTTTATATCAGCATCCACACTTTTGCACAAAGATTATAGCTGAAATTTTATACAGCTCAAAAGGAAATGATTCCCAGATGCACTATGACTTTTTACTAAAAGAACCACAATATAGCCATCAGGGTATAGCTAGAGGGCACACTTTTTACATTCTTTTCCAGCAGTAGAGAGTTTCCAGTGGTCTGGGGTTGACATGGTGGCATCATCAGAGAGGACAGAGGTAGAATTATTGTCACCCCTTCCCTTCTTGTGATGATGTTTTTAAAAACGTATTAAACCGATTGGCCCTACTTCACCTATTTTATTTATATTCCTTTTATTTAGCTATTGATAAATTTCCATGAGAAATCTTGGGAAACTACTACCAGAAAATAAATAGTTACAATTGCAGTTTCCCTGAGATAAGGTATCATTTTGGCTATTCTGTGAACTGGGAGATATAGCACTTTCATGTACTGTCCACATGTAAGAAGTTTAAAACATGGGCACATGCCATGAGTGCTCCTAAATTCCAAGAGGAAATTTGCAAATTTCACACACACACACATACACACACACACACACACACACACACACACACACACACACACACTACTATAGTTGTTTTTATGTATCATATATTATTTCTTAATACCCTGTAGATTAGGATGGATGGCACAACAAAAATTGAAGTCACTCAAGTAATTCTTGTGGATATTTTTTTAGAGAGTTTAGATATTTCAGTATGGCGATATATGCAACAAGAAAAGCTGCTGTGCCAAATACTAAAGGTCTCAAACTGGGGTGTATTTTCACACAACATCTCATAATAACCTTGTCCTGTGAAACCTGCATTACATACCAATTATGTTTATTCAAATCATTTCATTGTCCAAACATTTTCTTTGGAAAGGGATATTCCTATTCCTGTGACAATTTCCCACACATGCAAGTGCCCCTGGCCCTCTAGGAAGAAGGTGAGAACTAATCCAGCCCTCTCTCTCAGCTTTCATTTGTGCTCCAGTTTTTGAGATGCTAACGAACAGCAGGTGCTTGTTTATGTTACTTCTCATTTCTAACACTCACTACAGGAAAGAGAAACCCTTTGATGGCCTCCGTGTTTGTCAGAGGGCTCAAGGGGGAGATGAAGTCTTCTCCTAACCGTACTTGTAAAAGGGCGAGATGATAAATAATTGCAGATGAATTTTATGTTCTTTACATTCTCCAAACTAAGTCTGCTGCACAAGTCAGGAGATCAGAGATGGAAGAAGAAAATTTGTGGCTGTTAAACCAAAAAATATTGATGACTTTCTATTGTATCCTTATTCTAGAATTATAAGGATTAATCTGCAATGAAGTAAATTTCTATTAATTACATAGGTGCCTCTCTTTGATTTGCAAGCATATTAAATTGATGTTAAAAGCACTTCAGACTGTTTGGGAAATTCTAACCTTTTGCATTAATAAAATGGTGCTTTACCAATTTTTTTTTCTTAAATGGACCTCGCTCTTTTAATCAATCTTCTTTTGTGATATTTTACTTTCAGTTCTAGGATGACAGACTTTCTCTCTTCTCCCCTTCAAAGAATGTGAAGTGAATTTAATTTGAAGGCATCATTTTTGTCCATATATTATTGTTTTAATATTCAATTTAACTAAATTTAGAGCAACTGTAAGTTAGCAGTAGTCACTAGGTGGCAGCACTTAGCCAACCTTGGCTGCTCTTAAAAAAATAGACATGGTTGGATCTGGTTAGTACTTGAATCACCAGGGCTAGAGGGTAGATTTGGAAATTGAAGAAGAAGGCAGTGCCAAACATTTCTGAAATGATGGCTCTCCAAAGCTGTTGCCCATAGAATTATTTGCTGAATCAGTCTTGCTTCCAAGTGGAATTATTGATCCTTTTTTATTTCTGGCTAATGCTATTGCTGTTTTTGGCCAATTAAAGAAAACTATATAATTTTTGGCAACCTCCCCTTTGCTTGCTTTTTCTTTCATTTGAGTGTCAGATTGAACCTTGATGTGTACCAGTTCAGTCCTAAGTGAAGTTACATTTCACTACATCTGACATTTTGAATAACAGAGGAATTGATAAAGAGGAAGGTGTTATAAATCGCACCATCGCAAGAGAAGAGTATGTGAACAAATCTACCAAACCTTTGCAAGGCCTCAAGGAAGAGGCTTTCTCTAATTCCTTATCGGGAATAATATACGATACAAAAAACAATGCTGTGGTCCTAGAAAGAGTGCAGAGAAGAGAAACAAAGATGATAAGAGGCCTGGAAAGTAAACTAGGAACTAGGTATGTCTAGCCTAACAAATTAGGGGCGATATGATAGCTGTCTTCCAGTATCTGAAGGGAAGTCATAGAGATGAGGAGGTTGACGTATTCTCCAAAGCATCTGAAGGACATGAAGCAACAGGTGGAAGCTCAATAAAGATAAATCCAACTTGGAACTAAGGAAGCATTTCTTGACATAACAATTAATTAGTAGAACAGTTTGCCCATCACAGGAGGTTTTCAAGAAAAGATTGGACAACCATTTATTTGGGATGGACTCCTGTCTTGGCCAGGAGGCTGAACTAAAAGATCTCCAAGGTCTCTTCCAGCCTCATGATTCTATGAATATAAGGAAAATTCCCTGTGAACACAGTAAATATTATAAGACAAAGTATAGGAAAATCCATTGTTTTTTTTTTTTAATAAAAAGTTTTTATTGGTTAAGAATATACAATATTATAGTTTACAATATGTTGAATTTTCAATATCTTTATGAAAAGATATTTCAATTATTATTTTCTTTTTTTAAATTTCTCACACAACAGACATTATTATCTTAAATCAAAACAAACAACCAGGTTATATAAAAATTATATAAACAAAAAAAAAGGAGTGTTATACAAAATACAATAAAAGAAGAGAGAGAAAAGAAAAATGTCAATTAAAAAAACCTTAAACAATAGATTCCCCTCCTTTCTTCATTTCCTAGTTCTGGCTCTTAAAACCATGGTCTGGCTTCCCTCCCCCTCCCGGACCGCAACAGCTCCGTCCGCCTCCGCTCCTTGATCATCTGATACTTCCCCCTCTTCGGCTCCTGTATCTTCTCCACTTAGGAAGGATTTATGTTGGTCAAAAAAAGCCTTAGCTTCCGTTACATTATTAATTTTCTTCTTACTGTCCTCCCAAAAAATCATCAAGCCCTCCGGAATCAACCACCTAAAACCTACTCCCTTGAGGTACAGCTTATTTGATAAAAAATAATATTTTCTTCTTAATTCTCGTACCTGTCTGGGAATCTGCTTCAGGATGGTGATCTCCTTGCCCCTGTACACCAGCGCCCCCAGTCTTTGTTTTCTCAATATCTCATCTCTCAGTTCCCTTCTCACAAATTTAATATGAATCTCTCTTGGTAGATTATGTAAAATTGCAAATTGTGAGTTTACTCTGTACACCAAGTCCACATCCCTTCCAATAGACTCCAAATCTCTTTCTAAAAATTCACCCAACATTTTAACCATCACTTCTCTCAAATTTTCCTGGTCAAGTTGTTCCACGTTTTGGAACCTGAGAAAATAAGACATCTTATCCAATTGTAAGGTTAACATTGCATTTCCTCTCCCATCCTCCACCTTCTGGAGTGCCCGTACCTCCCCCTCCAGACCCCCCATCTTCTTCTTGTTTTGCTCTGCCAGCTGTTGAACATCATTTAAATCTTTTTTCATAAGTGTCATTTCAGATTTAATTTCAGATAATCCTTTTTGGACGTCATCTAACTTGTCCAACTTTTGGTCCAATATTGCCAGTCTTTCCAAAATTTTCGCCATGTCAGTTGCTGCTGATTTGTGGCCCTTAGCCATCTTAGATCAGTAGAAGATGAGAAATCAAAGGGCAAACCTCCAGAGAAGAAAGAGGGATTCGCAATCTAAGTAATTTTTCAACTGTCCACCAGTGGGCGCTCACAGGAGCAACGAGTCCGAAGTATAGAGTAGGTCAAACAGGAAGCCAGAGGAGAATGTTGTCTTCAATCATAAATAAAGAAGCAGGAAGTCAGATCGCCGCCATTGTCTGCCGGGGGGAGGGGCCACCAGACCTCTCCAAGAAGCTCTGCCACAGCCATCCTCCAAGGAAAAGTCAGAAAGGTAAGGGGTTTCACCCCATCTCCTTCCCCCTAGTTCTCTGCCACGGCACCTTTCCAGCTACAAGGGGGGGGGGGAACTCCAACCCCCCCCCCTCTCGCCTCCAGGATGCCAGCTCCACTCTGCAATCAGTCAGTACAGTCCGTTGTGCTTTCTTAAGTAGCACCAGTCCCCTTAGGCGCTGTGGCGCCTCGGCGGCCTCGAAAAAAAGCCGCCGATCGCCTCCCGCCCCCTCTGGAGCCTCGGGCGCGCCAGCATCGGCCTCCCGGCCCCTGGAAGTGAGGCAGGGGACCCCTGGCGAGCCGCCCTCAAACGGCAAACGCCCCAATAATGGGGCGCTTGGCCCAAAGGGCCTCCAGATGGGGGGGATCAGACTCTGGGGCTAGAGCTAGCCCGATCAAAGTCTGTCGCCAGCGGAACCGGAAGCGGAAGTCAGGAAAATCCATTGTTAATGCTCTTTGTTTCAATTCTAAATCTTAAAACTGTCAGAAAATATTGTGTTGGTCAAGAGTGTCAAAGAATGTGATAAACATAATAGGTATTCCCACTACCAAGTAGTGAAGGCACAAGATTTCTTAGAAATATACAAACAACTCATCATGCGACCATTATTTTCTGATAAAGAATATAATCTTAGAGGAAATTAAAGTCTCTAAGTAACCTACATATTTATAAAATAGGCCAGGCTTTCTTTCATTTTGTTTCTGGAAAAATACATGGCCATGGGATTATCTGTTCTCCGACTTTAAGCTTCTCTAAAAGGTGCCATATCTCTTCTGCCTTTCTTCAAGTATACATGTTGCTTTTACTATTGATTAGTAACACTTTCTTCTGAAACACATTTTCTTTTACTGTATGCGAACCCCCTTCTATGTTCTGGGTATATGCTGAACACCTTTCTTTTTAGGCTGTGAAGCAAGATAGCACTGAGTTGAATTTAACTCCTGGCAACTGGATGAACAAATGCTTGCCATTTTTATTATAAAATTATAGCTTTCGGAGAACATTCTAGTTTTTTTAAATCTCAGCCTCCCACCTCCATTGTCTTCCTCTTTTATAGCCTTCTAGTGTAATAATTTATTTCTAGTTCACCATGCATTCACACCAGATGCCAAAAGTATATGCTTCTTCATGTTATTGTTCCAGTGGAACAGTCAGTCTTTATTTGGACCATGATTGAGTGGCTGATCAAGAATTCAGTGGACAGCAATAGCAATAGCACTTGGACTTATATACTGCTTCATAGTGCTTTTACAGTTCTCTCTAAGCGGTTTATAGTGTCAGCCTATTGCCCCCAACAATCTGGGTCCTCATTTTACCCACCTTGGAAGGGTGGAAGGCTGAGTCAACCTTGAGCTTGGTGAGATTTGGACTGCCAAACTGCAGGCAGCTAGCAAGCAGCAAGAGTAGCCTACAGTACTGTACTCCACTGCGCCACCGTGGCTCAATTTATTTGTGCCTGGTCCCTTTCTATTTGATAGGTGATAGATTGTTTGTTCTTTATTTTCTACTGTAATCACTCTTTGAATATGTAATTTTTCTACAAATGTTTTCCATTGTATACTCCTGTCTGTAAAGGGTTTCAATAGTCTAACTATCTTCTATTAATCTTATTTGCCTCTATTAGATTCATTCTGTGACTATTAATATTCTTACCTTACCTGTACATTTTCTGTGATGTTCTTGAAAGCAGCTCTTATTTTCCTTTTTATTACTGTTATATTTCTTGATTCTATATCTTTCCCTGTTCTTTTTGCTTGATGTTGCATTGTGTCCCTGCTGTACAAGCCTTTCATCCTTTCCTGATTATGATAGCTTATTCTGAAAGCTACTTATATACGTATAAACCCATCTCAATATTTCATCACACATGAATGCATCACAATATTCCTTTTCAGAGTAGGTAATGTTATAAAAATGCAGAAAAAGTAAAAAGTATTGAACAAAATAAAAGGAGATAAAACGAAAGGAAATCTAACCAAGTCTAGTTTACATCGGATAATTTGCTATACCTCGCCAGACCATTCTGTCCTTGGAAATCATTCTTGCTTTCACCAGATCCATACACTGATTCATGTACTGCATTTTATTCTTTAAGCTCATCTTTCTGAGAATCTCATAAAGTCCATTGAATGCTGGAACTGAAGATGACATGGGAATGGAGTTTTTAAAAACAAAACAAAGATCCTCAATGTCTGAATGAAATTAATTTGAGTAAGGATTTTAAAATGGCCGTATATAAGAGTGACATGGAATATAATAATATAATATAATAATTAAATTATACAAAAGCAAACTGGAAGAATGACCTGGATAACTTTTCTACATTGATTTACAAAAGAGACTTGTTAATGTTTGAAGGAATTTGTGAGAAAGGACAGAAAAAGGAAAAGAAATAAAGTTGTAGGACATTATTTGAAGGGATTAAAGACCAAGATAGTTAAAAGTAGAGGGAAAGAATATAAGGTTGGTTTATTTGATCAAGGTTAAAAAAGATACATTGCTCTCTAGTAATGTGGCCTGTACGTGGCCTGTGCAGCTAGTAGCTGATTCAGACAGCGAGGAGGCTGGTGTGCTGCGCCAGCAGCCTGTGCAGCTGGCACTCGAGTCGAACAATGAGGAGGCTGGAGAAGATGTGGTGCCAGAGGTGGGGATTCAGCCAGGGCCTTCAGAACCTCCCTTAAGTCAAGAGGGCGAAGAGGAGGAGCCTCTTCTTGCTGCACAGGCACGCAGAGTTGCCAAAAGGCAGGAGTGGCTCCTCAGGAGGAGGTCTCCTTGAGAGTAAGGCTTGGGGCTAATTGGCCAGTCCCTTAGCCTATTTAAGGAGGAACGCCGACTGAAGCAATTTGCAGGGAACAACTTAGTTCACATACCTTAGTGTCTTGTCTTGTTTATCTTATCAGCTTCCTGCAAATTGCTTCTGGGCATTCTACCAATCATAGTAAGCTTTCAGTTATTATTTTTTGAATTCTTGGCGGCTGTTAATGCAATTAATTAACAGCTGTTGTTGTAAAAGACTGATTTATTTATTAAACTAAGGTTTGAACAGACTTTGTGTGTGCTGCGTTCTTTGGGATCCGTAACTGGGGCAGAACAAGTAACCTTTAACAAACTTTTGCTGACCAGGACTGAATGATGAGGCTTTAAAGTTTTGATTACAAATATGACGCGAGATGTGGAAAGATCCTTTGTTATATTTTAAGAAAAGGTTATCTATTACCAATCTTTTTTATACTTGGTGATGAAGAAGGAAATTATTTCTTTATATATTCTTTTTTTCTTTTCTATTTTTTAAGTTGATATTAGCTTTTATCTTTTTAATTGTAATATTCAATAAAATTATTGCAAAAAATAGAATTAACTTGAACTAATTTCTTTTTCTTACATTTTACACTTTCATTTTTAGCAACTGTTTAAAAAAACACTTCTTATTGTTTTATTATTTTTGACTTTCTAATGTTCTTTTACCTGGCAGCCACACGCTAAGCTTTTTGGCTTGTCTGCATTTGGCCACAGCTGGCACTAATAGGAGGCAATAGTTTTCATAATATAGCAGAGAGGAAAGGAAAAAGAGGAGGCAATATATACATCATTTTTAATAGAACTAAACAATAAAATAAAAAATAAACAGGAATATTTATAATACAAGGAGGCACCATTGGTAAGTAGCAAAACTCCTATAGTTATCTCAGATTGAACCTTTGGAATGAGATTTGTAAGAAGAAAGTGAGACCTAATCATTTCTATGGTTTCCCTATATGCTACGAAGTGTATGGCTCAGTGGTGGGATTCAATTTTTTTTACTACCGGTTCTCTGGGTGTGGCTTGGTGGGTGTGGCATGGCTTGGTGGGCGTGGCTTAGTGGGCGTGGGAGGGGAAGGATACTGTAAAATCTGCATTCCCTCCCCAATCCAGGGGAAGGTTACTGCAAAATCCCCATTTCCTCCCAATCAGCTGGGACTCGGGAGGCAGAGAATAGATGGGGACGGGGCCAGACAGAGATGGTATTTACCGGTTCTCTGAACTACTCAAAATTTTCGCTACCGGTTCTCCAGAACTGGTTAGAATCTGCTGAAACCCACCTCTGGTATGGCTCCGGGAAGGGGTCTGCTACTTTAACATTTTCCCTATGCAGACGTATCAAATTAGTTCTGTAGCTGCCCTTTCTTTAAAAGAACACGAGAACATAGATTTTAAAGACAACTAACATGATATTCTCACAACGTCTATTGACTACAAAGTTATTTCTATTCCTGAACAGTTATCAGAAATAAGACCCCTGAAGGAAGAGGCTGTGAACAGGAAGACTGGATTCCTACAGACCAGTCTGATTGTCCTCGAGGTACATTTAATAGCATACCAGAAAACTAGTTAGAGAGATATTTTCTTACCACATTCTCAAGGCATTCAATAATGGCAGAGCTTTTGATGGACAGCCTTCACTGGAAAAGTAAAAGTTAAAAATTCAGGGAGCTATTCAGAAATGATGTACCTGCCTTGAAAATAGCTTGCGTTCAAAACATAACACACAGTCAAACATCAGGAGTTGATCACAGGAAATGTTTTGTGACATTTTGTATTATGTCATAAAATGCTTTATAAAATTTGCCAAATTTCAATTCCATAAGGCTCATGGGTTCTGGGTTTTGTACACATTCTGTAAGTTAGCTGATTTGAGGTACATTAGTTCAAATACTGTAGCCCTATGTTATGCCATTTTGCCCAATTAAAGGTTACACACAAACAGGACTGTTTTAGTAATACAATAGACAATCCATGACCTGTTTGATCGTTGATTCAGAGATATTTCATTACCAGATTCCTTAATGTCAGTAACCATAGCAGAAGTTCAAATGTATTGCCTTCACTGGAAAACTTCTTAAAAGTCCAGGGAAATATTCAGAGATGTATCTGCCTTGGGACTAAAACCATGTTGAACTGTATCGTTCAGTCAAACATCAGCACAGGAAATGTTTTATGGCATTTGTAAGCCACCTGGAGTCACCGTGAGTTGGGCAGCTATATAAATTTTCTAAATAAACAAAAACACTTCATATTGTGAAATAAACTATTTTGTAATTTTTTTTAATGTCAAATTTTATCACATTTGCCAAACTTCAATTCCATGGAAGTCATGGGTTCTGGATTTTGGACACATTCATTATCCCACTTGGAGTTCCTTGGTTCAAAAATTGTTGCCCTATGATGTAGCATTTTACCCAGTTAAAGGTTATAGGAACACGAGTTTTAATAGTATATAACTAGATAAGAGTATAGGCAATAGGCACTTTGGGAGATCAAAAAAGCCCATCACCCTCTCTTTGAGTCAGCTCTTTTGCTGTGAACTGTCTTTTGTTGATCTTTTCGAAGCTGAATGACTGCCAAGCAAATTGGGCCACAAAGTATGTAATCTTTCAGTCCTACTGTACTATTTATGATAAAACCCTTCGTTCATAGTTTCCCCAGACCAAGTGTTTCCTGATGAAAGACTAGGTATTTTGCTGGATTTATTTCTCTAGGATGGTGCTGCCTCTTTAAACCAAGATGTGCCAGTGACACTCCCCCACCAGGGGATTGAGCTTCTGAAGTCCTTGAGAGAAAATTGCTTAAATAAACACTGGAGCATAAAGACATATAAGATGCCTTTAGAAGAAGAAGAAAAAGCAAGGTTAACTGAGACATTTGGAGTCTTGCCAAGAGATGAGCAGGTGGACGTAATTAAAAGTCTAGACGAGGTTAGGCAGGCATTGCTAGCGCTTTGTGCCACAGCAGAACTAGAAGTCAAGTTACGGTTTGAATAGGAACTTAAGAAGGATATCTTTGACACAACTAGTAGCAATTAAAAGTCCTGAGCAAGAAAAAACACAAAACGCTGATCCACTCAACATTGAGTCTTCTATCAGAGAAGATCTTACCAGTATTATCAATGTCGCCAATCCCCATGTTGAGATCTTAAAGAATCAGAGAGTTCAGACCTTTAATGATATGTCCATTGCAGTTGTGAGTTGCTCCCGGTTCTGTCCGGTTCTTTAGAACCAGTAGTAAAAGCGGCAGGAGGCTCTGCCCAACTGCCCGTATGTCATAATTGATGATCTGCGCATATGCTCCCGTTGCGAACCAGTAGTAAAGATAAGTAGAACCCACACCTGGTCCATTGGCAGAGATTTGACTATGTCTATCCCAGTAGATGTGTCAGTCAGAACCCAGATTCAAGGGTCTGAAGTTTTGGCAATAGAAGCTTGCAAAACTATCACAATAAATCTCATGTTTTTAGAATTTAAAAAAAAAAGAGTTTTGGTCTGACAAGCATTTTGGAAAATATTCTATGAGTTAATTACAATAACCTTATTTTTGTTCTGTTTTACTATTATTGTTTTTCCTGTTAACTACTTTGTCACTAATATACATATAGAAGACAGGTCAAGAAATTGTTAATAGATTTAGAAGTTTAAAAATTTTGGGAGGGCCTGTTTCCCAAGCTGTGGGAACTAATGTAGTAATATATTAATCAGTAGTCAGCAGGGGCAATCTGTGTGTAATGTGTTGTTGTTTTTGATGCACCTTTTTTTAAAGAGTTGCATATAAAATATTTTTATTTGGCAGTATATAATATATATAACAAAAGTAAACACGGAAAATAGTACATTTGATGCACCTTTTTAATGTTCTGATTGCTTTGTGTTTTGTGTGTTTTTCTCTTTTATGTCTTCTTGGATTTTTATTTAGTTTTGTATTTTGTATTTTAACTTTGTTCTGAATATATACTCTGTGTGTGTGTGTGTGTGTGTGTGTGTGTGTGTATAGATAGATAGATAGATAGATAGATAGATAGATAGATAGATAGATCATACCCTTACTACTTTATCATGGAACATTGCAGAGTGATGGTCAAAATCAAAAGACTTTTTAAAATATTGAAGTCATTTTTAAAATATATGCCTGTCTGATCTCTAGAGGAATCACTTTATCAAGGGTCAGCAAAGGACCAAGGTGCAACTTGGTGACAGTGTATTTGATATAGCTGACTCCAGCTCTTTGTCTTTTGAATGGTACACTATTTGGGGATTGTCCAGTGGAATATATTTTTAGATAAGTCGGCAGAAGGTTAACAGATTACAGGCCTTTTCCTAAAATCTTTTACCTTATCTTCTAAAGTTGGAGGTGGAGGTAGAACCACATCTGAAGAGTGACTATCATCCCCTGGTATTAAACACACTATTACAAAATGAGTTAGTGAAAACAGAGGCAAAGTATACCCAGAATTTGGAGGTTGTTAACACTGTGCTGCAATCTGGGTGAAATAAAAGGTTAATGTTCTAACTGAATGATGAAAGTCTCAAGATTTTTCAGAAATGTTCTCAGGAGGAACTGCAAACGAACTGCAGAAATGCTAGATAAAACTGTACAATCGGCTGATCAGAAAATTCAAGCCAATCTTTCCCACAGTGAAGAGGAAATATTCCCTTTGTACAAATAGTACAGATCAGCAGCGATTTGACTGCGAATGTCAGCAGCTTAAGCTGAAAATTTAGGGCAGCTTATGTTGTTTATACATTTCACTCATCTAAAGCCTATTATCAAATCCTATTTGGCCCTAAATCAAATGTAAATCAATTCTTGGGAAACGAAACAAGGCTTTGCATATTGACCTCAATTATAATTCTGATGATGCATACTTTGATTTCAGCACTGTAGATAAGTGGTCTCCGGTTACTTTAGTAGATGTGATCAAATTGATAAGAGTATTTTAAGTCTGGAGTGGCCTTGTGTAATGATCTTATGTTTTCTGAAGTGATCAAATTGAATTATAACAGGCAGATGCCCTTGCTGGCATCTATTTACATTTATTGATCAAAAAGGCAAATAACTAAGAATGAGGTTTTAGCAATAGCCCCCTTTTACAAGAAAAACAACAAGGAAGATCCAGTTAAGTACAGACTTATCAGTCTGTTAAGAGTTCCAAGTAAACACTATGCAAAGCATATAAAAAAAATTTCAGGCCTGAATGGAATGAGAAGAAATTTGAGGAGATGAACAAGCCAGCTTTAGAAAATGTCAATCAACTATATATGATACCTTGCTACTGTACAAGATTCAGAAGTATGTGCACAATTTAAAATCCCCTTTATATGTGGCATTCCTGTACTTCAAAATTGCCTTTATTTTATAAATGGAAATATTCTGTGAAATAACATGATAAATAGCACTGTAGATCAGGATTGTCTTTATTTGTTCTAGAATCCATACGCCATCTGGCCCTTGAGAAGCAATAGCCAAGGGCCACTTTTTGATTTGATTCCTCTATAGAGACGGATATGGCAGTAGTGTATTCTAACTGCTGCCCTGTTTAATTTGTTTATTAATTCTATGATCAAACCAGTGAACAGCTCCGACTGTCATGCCCCCAATTTAGCAGGCCTCAAGGTCCATACAAGTTATTGGTGTAGGCTTTCATAGCTGATATCTATTGGGGAATTTCAGCTTTAGGGTTTAGTGACCTTGGTCCTAGACAATCATGAGCCGGATGACTAAACATCTCCATAGACTTTTAGATATGCACTTTGAGATGAACACCCTTCGAATGGCATGGGGAGTATGAACAGATTTCCAGAAAAGCTGCAGACTACAAGAACTATTTGCACTTCAATTTGAGATGCAGATAACACAGATTCATCCCTAACAGCATGCGCCTGTCTTCAACTGTGAAGGGACACAGGGTAGAAAACATCCTGCAGCCAAGAAGGCTCCCCACCCATTTGCACTACTCAGGTGACATACTCCTATTCTATTCTATTCTATTCTATTCTATTCTATTCTATTCTATTCT
>WNWU01000041.1:11486568-11544052 GCA_012654045.1 Ptyas mucosa | reverse complement strand
CTATTCTATTCTATTCTATTCTATTCTATTCTATTCTATTCTATTCTATTCTATTCTATTCTATTCTATTCTATTCTATTCTATTCACCTCCAAGTGGCCTCAACAACTCTCTCTACAACTGTCTGCAAGGAATATAAATCTTTCCATTCCCTACCATCTTGTCAGAGCTGAAGAAGCTTCTTGGATGAGAAGGGAAACATCTTCAAAGAAAAAACCAGAAAGTCCAGTTGCCTCCTGAAAAAGCACCTTTGGGACAACCATGACCTGGATGGCTGACAATCTCTATAGACTTTTGGTCCTAAACAGCAGATTTTTCTGATGTTTCACTTGTAACTGTGCATGGCTTCTTCAAAGTGGTTGACTACACACAGCCTACTCTATACATTTCGTATACGCCCATGTGAAATGTGGTAATGAAAGAGCCCAACATGTATTCTATAGGGAGATTACTAACACCTACCCCAGCTTCATCAATGCACTGGAAGAACAGACAACTTTTATATGATTTTACTTGATCTGGACTTCAAATTTCTACAATTCAGCCTCTAGCAACATACTATGCAGCAGGAGTGAAAATGTACCAATACAAGGTCTCCCATTGTTACTACTCAATTTACTTCTGAGTGTTTTGATGTTATTTGATGTTTTGTTTTATCATCTTTTGTAGAATCAAAAGTGGTTATTTTTGAAAAGGCAACTGGACTGATTTTTTTGAGGAAGAAGATGTTCCGCTTCCTATCCTGGAAGCTTCATCAGTTGTATTGGATGGTATGGGAGATGAGTTTCTTGATCATCTTTTTCCTCTCATTCTTACATTCATTATTCACCTGTTTATTCTTTACCCTATCTTTTAATGTTTTACTGCACAAGCTTCTTACAGAGCATATTTCCCTTTCATTCAACTACTAGGTTTTTATCGACCTCCCTAAATTTCCCTTCTGTTCTAACGAAGGAGGCAGATGAACCATTTCATAAACATCTATTTTTGCTTCTTTTGCCAAACATTAATGTCTTGCAATATGTTAGGATTCTATATGGTATATATAATGTTAGAACCAGTTGTCCAGGCAATATATGTATACTGTAGCTTTAAGCTGTAAATGTTACGTTCTTGCTGAGTCATGCTGTAATTGGATAATGACTAGTTGGGAATATATTTAAACAAAGTATTGTAACCTGGTCTGTTAGAAGCTGCTGCTATGAACTGCTATTGTGACTGAACTGCTATGAGCTGCTAATGTGAAGGAGTTGCTATCTGTTGATGGATCTGCTACCATCGTGGTTTGTTAACCAGAGTGAGTTGTTTGGACTGATTTACTGGACTGATTTATTGGTGAAGACTTGGGATTTGTTTATGACTACGCTACTGCTTTTTCCTATGATAAAGTACACTTTTGCTAAACCAGTTTGCTTATTCATTGCTCTCAACGTTTCCTTGTGCAGTTACTCTGCTGGTTGGTCAAACAACATCAATATCCTTAACACAATAAATCATATTCTGCCCATAGCCTTCTACTAGGATTTACATGTCTTAAAATATCTCCATCCATTTCACTTAACTTTCTATCCAGGTTGTGATTTATCTGACTTTCTGTTTATGCCTAACCTGCAAATTCTATTTTCTTGAAATGTTGGGGCTTCTCTCCATTTGGGTTTTCTTATCCCATTCCTTATCTCTTCTCATAGATTATCAGGTTCTTTTCTTCTGAGTGTGCATTTCTTCCTCAATCCTATACAGGTAGTCCTCAACTTACAATCACAATTGGGACCAGAATTTTCATTGCTAAGCAAGATGGTTGTTAAATGAATTGCAATTTGATGACTTTTTTGCATCACACGCTTAAGTGAATTCGGTGTCCCCAAATGACTTTACTTAGCAGGAACCACCTGGGAAGGTTGCAAATGATGTTCAATGACCCCAGGACACTGCAACTTTTGTAAATATGTGCTGGTTGCCAAGCACCCAAATTTTGAGCATGTAGGGATGCTGCAATGATCGGCTGTAAGGCACTTTTTTCAGTGTGTCTGTAACTTCAAATAATCATTCAATAATTATTTTAAGTTGAGGAATGTCAGGGTTCCAAGTAAATAGATCCATATCTGAAGTCTGACTATGCATTTTCCAGCTCAACTATATCCACTCTGCATTTTTAATTCAATTTTCTAATTGATTTCTAACACTAATAATCCAATTTCACAAACTAGACCTGAACTTCCCAACCTAACACTTCCAAAACACTTGAAAGGTCCCACATTGGGCAAGGCTATCTTAAAGGGAATTTATGTTTTCTGTACTTCTCTGTCTTATTTACTTCATCTTGGTCTACTTGCAAAGTCACCACTTCCCCAGTCTTCCTTTGCAGCTCACGTCTCCAAAAACCACATTATATATAAAACTTACATTCAGTACAGTGTACACTTTTTCTTGACATGCTATTACTAATGTCTAATATTAATTATAAACCACTGTCTTGCTTCTTCATCTCTTAATTGAGGAAACCCAGCAGGCAATCCTGGGATTGGATTTCTCTTAATTCCTTATTGCCCCAGGGTTGGCTGTCTAATTAAAAAGCAGCTCCTAACTTGTCCAGAGACTGAAATAACAAGATAATCACACCGCCTGGTCTCTGTTAGTTTAAAATCCTGTCCCCATTTCAGAATAAATTATTTTTTCCTCTTTTAATCCAGTGTTACAACTGAAATTTGACTAGATGCAGAAACACAATATGGCTTGTTATCTTCTGGTGCGATAGAAAGACCTTTGGAATATGCTGATTTTCAGATACCATCTACTTCCTATTTACCATTGAGTTAGGTTTTTAAGATGCCTTTTGAACATCTGGAAGAAACGTGTCCTCTGTAACCTCAGATTTTTAAATAGCTTCTTGAGAACAAAAACCTTCAACATGCTGTGACAGAAATCCCTGCCTCCCCACTCCACCTTTGAGACGTAGGTCTCTATAAATTAAAAATAAGACCTGACATTTCCATGCGAGCAGGTGGTAGAGTTGCCTTCTAGGAAACACTGAGGCTGAACTAATTCATCACCTTTGATCTTTCAGTCACAATACAGATCTCCAGTAAGTGAACTGACTAATTAGTGATCTTACAGAAAGAACAGATTTCTGGTAGGATGGATGGATAATCCTTTATCTTCTACTTCTTCATATCAGTAGTGCCACGTTTGAGGAATCTCTGTGCAACATTTTGAAGGGCTACTTTGAAGGGCTTCCAGGAATCAAACTGCTATGTTCCCTACTGCTTTTGCTCTCTCCCTCCAGTTCCTCATCCTTCTTTTCCCTATTGCTGCTGTGTTTTCTCTCTGTAAGCATCCATTCAATTGCCTCCCCCTCAGGCTATTGCCACCTACCTTACTCTCTCTGTTCATCCACCAGTGATTAAGAAATGCTGCACTAGCCAACTGGTTACTGTCCTAAATGCACAGCTTTCAGCTAACTGCAACTTTCAGTTAGCCAGTACAGGATTTGTTTTTTGGGGGGCATTTAAGGGACACCCTAACCTAGTCCTTAGGTTCTTAATCTAACCATATAGCTCATCCCTAGCAGTGTCACTCTTTGTTTTAGTAACTGACCCAATATATGAAATGCCAGTTTCAAAGTAAACCTTTTATTGACTAATTGTGGTTATTGAAAGATGTAAGTCATGGCTCCCATATAATCTTGACTAAATTCCCTTAAATTCATCTCCAAAATTTTGTGAAAACAAAAACATTCCAATACAAAGGGAGAAGGGTCCTTATAAGAGCTTACTCTTTACTCTGTCTTATGTGCTTTCATGATACGCTGAATGCATCCTCTTTTGTTAGCACCCAGCTACCCTGCAAATCGTGATGCAGCTTGGACTGTAGGAAGAAAGTTATCCCCAGAGCAGCAGGCAATGCGGGCAATGGACTGTAGGAAGAAAGTTATCCCCAGAGCAGCAGGCAATGCGGGTAGCAAAAGGATGGGCCTCCAGGTTGGAAACACTGGTCACAGCAGTATCTTTGGGTTTTTGTTTTTTTTAAAAAAAATACATTGGAAGGGTTGAATATGTACATGCAGGTAGTCCTCAATTGACAACAGTTCATTTAGTGACCGTTCAAAGTTACAATGGCACTGAAAAAAGTGACATGACCGTTATTCACACTTACAATCTTTGTAGCACTCCCATGATCATGTGATCAAAGTTCAGATGCTTGGCAACCGGTTCATACTTATGACCATTGCTGTGTCCCAAAGTCACGTGATCACCTTTTGTGACCTTCTCACAAGCGAAGTCAATGGGGGAAGCCAGATTCACTTAACAATCTTAATCGGGTTACTAGCTTATCAATTGCAGTGATTCACTCAACCACTGTGGCAAGAAAGGTCATAAAATGGGGCAAAACTCACATAACAAATGTCTCACTTAACAACATAAAATTTGGGGTTAATTGTGGTCGTACATCGAGGACTACCTATACCTACAAATGCCAAAGGCTCTCTTCTCTAAATTGGAACTGTCAGGGGGAGAGAAACAAACTATATTTGGATTAAAAGCTTATCAGAAGTATTGTTAACTGATGGAGAGGCTCAAGGTCAGAGGAAAAAAAGCTGGCTAGACAGCTGGCAGGTTAATCAATGAGGCTACAGTTTGAAATCACTCCAGTGCTTGATGAGTGATGCTGCCCTGTCATAGCTCAACCTACTTTACACAAATGCTCTGGGATTAAAAGAAAGAAAAGGCATATCAACTCCTGCATAAAAGGCAAAAGAATGTTACCAATCAATAATAGCAACACAATCTGAATGTTATTAATTGAGAAGGTAAGATAACTGGCTTTGGACAGCAGACATATCATTGGCTAAGGATGGGCAACATATGGCCTTGCAGGTTGCTCCATTCCAATACCCGTCAACCCTTGGAAGCATGCTAAAAGATTTCCAGGAACCACAACCCAATATTTGAAGCTTCCCATACTGCACAGAATGTGCACCTGTGTTGATTACAACTCTGTCCTGCCCTAAATTACCTTGATTGCTTATGTAATAGCCTAACCTGGTGGACTTCAGGTATATTAGGACTATAACTCTTAGAAGGATAACCAGTAAGAATTGACCTCACACAAGAGAAAGCTGGGTTAAATGATACAGAAAATAATCAAACATTTGATTTCCATCGGAATTTTAACCAATAATTATGCAAAGTAACCTGGAGGGATATTAGCTTTTCAGCAAGCATGACAGAATTGATCAAAATTGGCTGAAATAGGGGAAAAAAACAATCTGAACATTCACATAGCTGCCTTTTATCTTAATCTGCATGAGTGGCACAAAGAAACTGTGAAACCAGCAGCTTGCTCTGATTTTACCACTTTACAAGAAAGTCAAGGAAATGGTTGGACCACTAATGGGAGAAAATGGCAAGAAGGTGAGAGGGAGAAAGGAGAACTACTTAATTCCTTATTTGCATCTGTCTTTATGCAAAAGGAAAAAAATAGTCCAACCTGTCAAAAGCAGCACCATGTCAGATAGAACAGGAATGCACATCAAAATAGGCAAGGAATTGGTAAGTGAATACCTATCTACTTTGGATGAGTTCAAATCTCTGGAACCAGTATACAACCCTGGGTACTGAAGGACTGGCAGATATTATCTTGGAACCATTTAATAAAATCTTTCTGAGCTTCTGGGGCATAGGAGAACTGCAGAGGACTGGAAAAGAGAGAGAGAAAAAGAAAAGCGGGTTCCAATCTTCCAAAAGGGGAAAAAGTGAAGCCAATAAACTACAGACCTATCAGCTTGACCAAAAAATTCTGGTAGTATAAGATAATAAAGCAACAGATTTGTGAGCAATTAAAAATTAACAAGGTGATTACTAGAAGCTAGCATGGCTTTGTTAAAAGCAGGTCATGCCATGCAAACCCTATCTTCTTCTTTGATAAAGTGACTAAATTAGTGGATATAATATATTTAGAACTCAGTAAGGCATCTGATAAAATAGACCACAGCCTACTTCTTGGTAAGATAAAACAATGTGAGAATAGACTGCACACCACCAGATGGATTTGCAGTTGGCTGACCAACCACACTTAATGGAACTACATCTACATAGAGGGAAGCCTACAATGGGATACCTCAAGGTTCTGTCTTGGGTCAAGTGCTCTTCAACATCTTCATAAATGACCTAGAATTCTTCATCTAGGTCCTCGATGAAGAGATTGAAGGGCAGAACTCATCAACTTTGCAGATGACACCAAGCTGGAGGGAATTGCTAACACTTTGGAAAATAAACTCAAAATTCAGAAGATCTTAACAGAGCATTAGGCCTTATCCAAAAAGATGCAGTTCAGTGATGAGAAAAGAAAGCTCCTGCAAATAGACAGGAAAAACCAAATGCATAGGTACAGAACAGGCAGCACCTGGTTCAAAGGTAGTGATTGTGAGAGGAATCTAGCTGTCCTGGTGGACCACTGCTTCACTATGAGTCAGCAGTGTGCTGCAGCTGCCAAAAAAGCCCTGGCTGCATTGACAGAGGGAGAGCATCAAGAGCAAAGGAAGTAATAGTACTGCTCTTCACTGCACTAGCAAAACCACATTTGGAACACAGTGTCTGGTTCTGGTCATCACACTACAAAAAAGATGTTGAGGCCCGAGAAGAAGTATAGAGAAAACAACAAAGATGATAAAGTGTCTGGAGGCTAAATCGTACAATGAACAGCTAAGGGAACGAGGTATGTTTAGCCTAATGAAAGCTTAGCGGGTGACATGATAGCTGTCTTCCAATACTTGAAGAGGGAAGAGTGGGTCAATTTATTCTCCACAACACCTGAGGGCAGAACCAGAAGCAATGGATGCAAGCCAATGGAAGCAGATTCAACCTGGAATTAAGAGGAATTTCTAACACAAGAGAACAATTGATTCAATGGAACAGCTTGCCCCCTAAATTTATAGATGTGAAGAGTGGACAACCAAGAGTAAATAGTATAAGGACTCCGTGAGTAGGGGGTTGGACTAAAAGACCTCCAAGGTCCCTTCCAGCCCTATAATTCTGTTTCCCCATTTACAGTGGCAGAACCTCTGCCTGGCATAGGGATTGCATTGGGGCACCTGTCCTCTTGTGCTCCTTATCCAAGGACTCTGTTACTGGTGTCTAAGAAGTCCATTCTCTACCTAGATATTTAAACTTGAACCACCAATGTGAAACAATGCTAATAGTGTTTTGAACCCCAAGCCCTGTGAATAACTGACCTTAGGCAGGATAGAAAAAGATAGTAACTGCTGATGCCTTTTTTTCTCCAGGCAGGCTGCCAAGCCCAACTGAATATTACTTAAGATTGTTTAGTAAAGGATTTGAAGTAGCTGAGGAATCCCCCTGTTGCTATTCTGTTATGGAGATTGTCTGTAGCCTGATGATGGTCACAGGAGGCTAAGCGGTCAAAGGAATAAATCAATCAAAGCTTTCTTGTTCCCTGAGTGGCTATGAAATGGATTTTTTACTCAATTCCGGCTGTGTTCAGATTAATGAGAAACATTCTCTTTCAGTTACATTAATTGCCAACATAAATAGTCTATATGAAAAGTACCCTTCTATATTTTAATAAAGGATGTTGCTGCATCCAATTGTTGCTCCAGCAAGGTAGGACACTTTAATGTTGAGTTCACTGTTGAGTTTCTTCCAAAATGTCTTTTCTGATGCCACCAAGACTACTGATTTTAAAGCCTCTTCTAAGATTACTTTTTATCAGTCGGTGACCAAAGGGTAAGCAATATGAAAGCCAGACTCATCATTGAAATATGAAAAGAATGAATAGATCTGAAAAAAAAAGCTTCTTCAAAAGGTGAAATTAGACTAGAATGTATCAGTGGAAAAACAGATCTGGCAAATATCTTGACTTTCTCAAATCAAGATTAACATAACCTTAAGTTATGTATTTGTAAATAAATACATTCTGCAAAACCAAACTATCCTAATAAAAAATAAATATAAATTATAGGAAGTGGCATGTGGTGAAGCTCATTACAGTTAGGCATTTTAATTTTTAAAAAAAATAATCCTACATAGAGCACTGTTACAATATGTCTCAAAAATCGTTTTGGGTGAAATTTTATTTTAACCGATTGTAACGGAAGGAGAGGACATTATATATGGATAACATCAGGCCGGGTGAGTTTGGGGTTTGCTACCTGTTTATAGTAGTTTGCCCTGTCAGTACTGATGTGTGTGATTTTTGTCTTGGAGAAAACCAAGAGATGAAACCAAGGAACTGAAAACCAACCTATAAGGCATCATTTTCTTCCTTAAAAATGGAAGGGGGAGGGGGTTTATGGAAACTTTATGGTAGGTGTTTTTGCATCTATCCAGAAATGGATCCTGGCCTCAATCAATTTTGGAATGTAGCTTCAATATGCTATGTGGTCCCTGAACAAAAGGCAAATTGTTAGTATGGCCTCAATATGATATGAAGACTTTGAACCACAGGCAAAATATTGGGGAATACCATTGCACAACTACTTTCACAATCATTGCAAATTTATTGCACCAAATATTCTTGCACTTATTATGCTAATGCCCATGCAGCTTCTAGTTGACCACTTTACTCTTTTTATGGGCAATGTTATGGATAAACATGTATATTCTGTAAACATAATCATGCGTTTTCCACTAACTGTACAACAATTTCTTAAACAAAGATGGATCTATTTTATAAAATTACAGTAAACACATTCTAAAAAAAACACCACAATGTTTTTATACACTGCTAATAGTTCCATTTTTAGCTTATTTCTAACAAGTGATAATTTTACAAGCAATGTTTTACAGTTGGTTGCTGGACATATTTATTGCAAGCTGCCAATTGCAAGCCAAGCACAAAGCTACAAAGCGATGGAAGATGCAACCTGGAAGGAACAAGGAGAGTCTTCAAAGAGAAGCAAGAGCACAAGGCCACGATAGTCTTCTATCTTGTTACCCGCTATTCTCCTGTGGCTACATGAAAAGGATGTCATAGGCAAGGCAAATCCAAGATGACACTGCACCATTTACTACTCTGTGCTCTTGCTGGGAGAGAAAATTTTGGCAGTTAAATCTGATACTTTTAAGCCATCTTCTTCAGTAGAAATATTTGTTAAATTAAAAATTAAGTAACTTCTTTAACAGCACAACTGATTAATAGGTAGGTTATATACCAAAATATGCAGTATGTAAGACCAAAAGAACTGTGCATTGTTTATTTCAGGAGAAAGATTTACTCTAAAGTTTACTGTGTGCCATACCACTCACAATGGACTACCACTTGTGTGGGTGTATCTGTGTGTCTAATTTTTGTTAAGAATTTATAGCAGTAAAATATGTGGCAGTACGTATACAGTAGTACAGAAGAAAAAACTAATGCAAACTAAACTTAAAGCAAGAAAAGAGATTAGAGAAGGAGTAAAAAGTGCAAGGAAAAATTATAGAGTAAGAATAAGGAGAAAATAAATATATAAAGAAGTGGCCTCCAAACTTCACCACAAGTATATATACAAATTTAATAACTCTTCAGCCTCTCTAAAGTTATAAACGTTTTTTCATTCCATGTTCCATCTCTTATTGATAAACAAATCTATAAAACAACATTTTCAGTCCTGGTGACAACAGAAAGTCCATAAAGGATAGCCAGAATTAACAATGTATCTCATTTTAACTTTAATCAAATACACCAGCTTTGTTGTTTCTATATTGGAAAATTATTTTATTTGAAATCTGGGCTTTTCTGAAAAAGTGAACAACTGTTATGGAAAGCTGAGTCCCTGAATTAATGCAATATGCTTTCTTCTATGTATGCATATATCAAGATGCTTGATAGTTGTTTTGATGATAAATTTATAGAAAGCTGAGACAGGCAGCTATCACCAAGTATGCAAGATGATCTCCCCACGAACTGATAGGCTGCTGGTTCTGCATGGCTGCTCGTGTTGTATTTCACCGAAGATGTGCTTTGAATAAATTCTGTTATGGAAATGATAAATGCACTAATGGTAAGATTTTCACTTTAAACAAGGATTAACCACTTCTTATGGCTCATATGTGTCTGCTATCAAGGCCTGAAGTGTTTAGTCTGTGTGCAGTACAACATTTAAAACTAAATCTTTTAACAGCGTTGTAAGAGGGGAAAAAAAGTTTAAAACATAAATCCTCCTTATGTCACTTAGTATCTAATCTTTTATTTTTCTTTCAAATCCCTCTGGCATAGAAAATCCTAATTCTTCAAAAATAGACACCAGCAGATTCCAAAGCTGAGACGATACTTTAAATCTCATTGCATAGCATATAATTATTGATGGATTTTTATTAAACAGTTTAAGATGATTACGTTTTTCCTTAGCACTTTTCCGTCAATTCTATTTATTATGAAATTCAACTAATATAAGAAAGCACTATGATCAGTGGTGGGTTGCCCCCGGTTTGGACCGGTTCTATAGAACTGGTAGTAAAACCGGCGGGAGGTCCCCTCCACCGACCCCGACATCATCGGGAACCTTCTGCGCATGCTACCGGTTCGCGTGGCCCTGTTGTAAACTGGTAGTAAAGGTAAGTAGAACCCACCCCTGACTATGATGACAGAAGAATGACTATGGCTTTCTTTTATGAAATTACAGAGCTGTAGCCCATATTTTATCAGGGCAAGGCCATTGTGCAGTAACTAAGAGACTGAACTACAAGAAATATTTCAGTCTTTTTCCTGCAATCTGCAACACTGTAATAATATAGTCTCAGTCTAAATAATGCATATGAATTCCTCTGAATGCTGGAAAATGCCGTATAGTGTTGGGTTTATTATTTACTATTATAATTAGCAACAGCAACTAATGGTATTGAAAACTCATACCTATGTCACCATTCAAAGTGCTCCCTCGTCTGCATCTCTGTTTGCTAAGCTGATTAAAAGCATTCTGAGAAGATATTTTCAGCTATGGGAGTGACTTAGAGGCGTGCTCCTGTGTCTTCAACTGTAGTGTAAATAATAGTGCTTTCTACCCAAAAGACTAGGTGACTTGCAATCATGTCCAGCCCTGTAGTTATTATTGCAAGAAGAGTTTGCAAGAAGCCTACATGCCAAGTTCCATATATGGTTCTTTCAGCTAGGACTTTGTCCCTTTCAGAATTTTACCTTTCTGTGGTTTGGATATATTGCATTTGTTATCTTAGCTATACCGGTAATATTATAATGTTTTATAAAACATGCTTAGCAAGCAGAAGTGTTATTCAGTAGGTTCTGACCAGTTCTGGAGAACTGGTAGCGGAAATTTTGAGTAGTTCGGAGAACTGGTAAATACTACCCCTGATTGGCCCTGCCCCTATCTATTCTCTGCCTCCCAAGTCCCAGCTGATTGGGACGAAATGAGGATTTTGCAGTAACCTTCCCTTGGAGTGGGGAGGGAATGGAGACTTTACAGTATCCTTCCCCTGGAGTGGGGTAGGAATGAAGATTTTACAGTATCCTTCCCCTGCCACGCCCACCAAGCCATGCCCACAGAATCGGTAGTAAAAAAATTTGAATCCCACCACTGTTAGCAAGTCCATTATATTACTAAGATACGTCTCAATCTAGGGGCCTGGAAATCCACCTAGAGACTGTGGGGTAAAGCAGTAGCACAGCCAACTCAATTATCTGGAACATGTTGTTGAAATCATGATATCAAGAGGGAGAGCAACAGAGAGGAGCAGTCTTAAGAAGAACAGATTGTGATAAAACTTTGAGAGAAGCTGGATCAGATCCAACAGTTCAAGTTCTTAAGGAAAAAGGTGTGATGGAAGGATGGGTATTTTTACAAAGAGATTTTGGAGGTGCAGACACAAAGAACACAAGGTTCCACTGAAGAAGGAACATGGGGAAAAATCAAAGCAGGCCTGGTCAATGTATGGAGTTCTCTAAAATGCTGAAGAGAAAAGGGGACATGGAAGGAGGGGCATATAATCAAACAACAATACAAAGATAGGTCAGAAAAGCTAACTGAATTAGGCAGTAGTTTTGTAAAGGTTCCTTGAATATTTTAGCAATGAAAGAAAAGCCAAACAGTGTGTTAGCTTCAATGTGATATGGTGACAGTGAGAAGAAATACTTAACCCCAGGGTCCATGGCCAGATGGATTACGTACTACAATACTGAAGGAATTAGCAGAGGGGATTGCAGAACAATGATTAGAATTCATGAGGTATTGATGAAGTCTCAGAACAATGAAGGAGAGCAAATGTCACCACACTTTCATGAAAGGGAAGGAAGACCAAATAATCTACAGATTTAACACTTTGGTATCTATCCTGGACAAGATCTTCAGATTGTTATGCAGCATATTGGTAGGCATGACTATATTATTTATTGCTCTAGAGCTGCAGAAATAGGATGAATACATTAATACTAGAAGGAGGGAGATCAGAAGGAACTTCCTGACAGTACAAGCCAATGTAACAAGCTGCCCCAGACTGTGGTGTGTTCTTCACTAGAGGTGTTCAAACAGGCCTGATGGTCATCTGTACACTGAGTGGGGGAGTAGGGGAGAGGGTGTTGGACTAAGCAACCTCCATGGTCTTTTCCAACTCTTTGATTTTATAAACAGATAACAAATTCTACCCTTTCCTATTTTTGTTGCTTTCTCACCCTCATTTCTGTCTGCACCCACCCATTTTAAAAATGTCTTAAACCTGATGTACTACACTGGCTGACTCATAACTCCTGTCAAATAGTTTATAATGCAAATTTATATATGTCCTTTAAAATATTTTTTCACTATTGAGACATAGCCTGTGATCTATTGCAACTAATTTCAACCAGGAATTTATATCCAAGTACATCTTTTCCACAAGTCCTTGGTAATTGTGTTGCCTAATACTATTACAAATATGCACCATGATTCTGGCACTCTTTCTGTATGGCTATCTAATAAGTAGGATGACCGCTATGTATTGCCCAAAAAGTAGAAAGGAAAAGCATAGTTCAGAAAAAAGTAGTAGAAAGCAGGGAGGCATTTGCATATAATGTGCACGTGGAATGTGCAGAAATTTAATTTATTATATATATATATTGATGCCTTCAAGTCAGTGCTAATTTCTGATAACTGCCTGGACAGATTCCTCCAGTCTTCTTGGAAAGATTTTTGAAAGTGATTTGCCACTGCTTGCTTCCTTGGGCTGAAAGAGAGTGACTGGCCCAAGATCACCCAGCTAGCTTTGTGCCCAAGGCGGCACTAGAATTTACTGTCTCCCAGTTTCTAGCCTGGTGCTTAACCACTAAACTAAACTGGGTCTCTTTTGGCTGAAGAATTCTTAGAGTTGAAGTCCACTCATCTTTAATTGTTGAGGTTGAGAAACACCGGTGTAGAGCATTTGGAAGTGGTGTATCACAACAAATGTTTGTGTGAGCAAAATTACTCTTGCTGAAGGACTAAAGTAGCTGTGTTTACTGGACAGCTCATGAAATGTTTTCCAAGCTGTCCTTGGCTGTGGGCTTCACAAGACAATTCTTGCATTGTTGCTGGTGAAGTGGCTGTGCATGCATGCACACCAACAGATGTTTTGAACCTTTCAAAGGGCATGACTATTTTAATTGTTTGAGGCGGGCTGTGTTGCATTAGTTAACACACACCTCTTTGTAATGTTTTGTACTGTATTAATCAATTTACAAGATAACTCACTGCATCCCGTCTCATGTGCTCAGATGACCTCTGTGTCTATTTGATTTGCTATGGAAGATCAGATAATCTTTCAGGTAGAGCAGCGTTTCTCAATCTTGACAACTTTAAGATGGGTGGACTTCAACACTCCAAATTCTCCTGCTCAAATGCTGGCTAAGGAATTCTGGAAGTTAAGATCCACCCATCTTAAAATTGCCAAGATTGAGAAACACTGAGTTAGAAGAGGATACCTTCAGATAAAGAGCTGTACTTTTAATTCGGATAGACACAAAACCTCCCAACCAGGGGTGAAATCCAGCAGGTTCTGACAGGTTCTGGAGAACCGGTAGCAGGAATTTTGAGTCGTTCGGAGAACTGGGCAAATACCACCTCTGGCTGGCCCCAGAGTGGGGTGGGAATGGAGATTTTGTAATATCCTTCCCCCAGGAATGGGGAGGGAATGGGGATTTTGCAATCCTCTGCCATGCCCACCAATCCACGCACACAGAACCAGTAGTAAAAAAAATTGGATTTCACCACTGCTCCCAACATACCAAGACAATAAGGAACAACATTAGACTATCCCTTTCCCCCCATTGGCATAACAACAGGTTATCCTGCATGACTGCTATAATTCTATTTCTCAGCAGGTATGCAACAATAATGAATGGGCTTTTATCTGTATGCACTGACAGAATCTCAGAAAATTATTAATTTTAAATGTTAATTTTCTGTTACAAAAAGCTATCTTACATTTACTTTTGCTTTTTTGCATAGTCAGATTGCTGCCCAATTTTACCATAAAAAGGAGCAGAAAAACAACTACCATTCTTCACATAGGCTCTGTCTTTTTAATTAAACCTGGAAATCTGGAATTTTCTGTGCACAGAAGCTGCCTCCTTCTGTACATTCTTCCCAAGCCCAAGGAAGGCAAAAGGAGACATACTACCTGGAGGAATTATTTGTGTGAAGCAGAATCACAAAAACAATAATAAAGGGACAAAACTTAATAAATGTCTTTAAGGTGAGAAATAAGTGAGAAAAGGGAGAGCAAACTACATTAATTTACCACCATTACCACCATTTACCATTGATTTTATAGCTGGCTTTTTATATTGCAAATATTAACCCTAACTAATCTAATTTGAAAGGAAATCTGATAATTTTCTCTATAAACATTAACATCCTACATAGCATCTTATATTGCAGGTTTTTTCCATTTAATTGGTCAAAGTACTTTGCATACTAACAGCAAAACTATTATGTTTACACTTCTTTTCATTTCTCTGTTTTAGGCTGTCTGAAGGAGCCCCATGGCAAATAGATGGCAAATAAATTTAACAAACCAATAAATAAATATTGAAAATTGGTGTCTTCCAAAGATTATAGAATAACTATCTGGCAATTGAGCCTGGGGCCTTGCAATAATTCTTTCTCTAGCATTCGGCATTCTTATAAAAAGTCAAGCATCCCACTTCAGTAGATTAGATAGCAAATACAGGCCCTTATATTTGCAGTAAACTAATACTTCTAAAAAGGTTCTACAAAGACAAATAGTAGCTTCTACAAAGAAAGAGAGGGAGGGAGAGGGAGAAATCCTAGGTTGATTTATTCCACTATTTTGAAAACAACTGCTTCCAGTCAATTTCTCGTGTGGCTTAGTAGGCTGCATTTGGCCAATGTTTAGAAACAATTTGGTCTGATCCCAAGTTCCTTGTTTCTTTCCTTGCCTGTTCCAATCTTAAAAATAATATCCTCAATGACTTACTTTCTATATAAAGACTCAGTTTCAATGTTTAGTGGCTAGCAGATCTCTGTACCTTATGAATCTCTCAACCCCACCTCAATGAGGGTAAGTATGTCTTGCATTGAGAAAAGGTGATGGAAAGGTATGACAGCACTCTTCAAATATTTTACATTAAAGAAGTATCAATGTTTGTTTTCTGATGTTCTCAAATACAGGTCACAGAATGATAGATTTAAGATATAAAAAGTGAGATCCCAACTCATTAATTGCAAAAGCTTTATAATAGAAAGAACGTGGAATGAAGACAGTGGAATGAATTACTCAGAATGGTGAGGGGACCCCTTTCATTACATGTATTCAGAGATTAGGCAACCTTTTCTCTGGGAAAAAGCACAAGATTGGTTAGGTTACTAATTTTAAACTGCTATCCTATCCTTATTTGGAAGGAAGCTTCGCTGAACCCAATGGAACATTTCTGGGAAAAGATAACATTTGCAGGCTATAATCTTTCAAGAATGTCATGTTTCATATATTTGTGTAATACAGCATATACCTATTTTAATTCTACCACAATCCATAACTCTCTTCCAGAAAATCAGATCCTCTATTTTATACCAGATAGTTTTTATCACGAATGAACAAAAGCTTATTTCTTTGCATTTTCTTGACACTATGTTATTTTAACTACAAGATATATTTTTATTAGATGGTAGAGAAAAACTGCAAGAAAAAGAATCAGTGCATACAAAACTAAGAACTAAGTCTCACTTCACTGAAACCTTGCAACGAACCTGGTTCTTGATAGGAGCTTACCACAATCTCCTGAGTAAGGCCCATCTGAGTCCACACAGAATTCTGTCATACTTTCTGGCGTAGAATTTGGAGCCGGGGTGGCTGGGTTGGGTGGGGAGAAGTATTGGGCATTCTAAAATTCATCATTCTTGCAAGTATCAGTGATAAAGTTCATTTTATTTATTCATTTATTCATTTTAAATCATTTTTAAATGAGCAAATTTCCTATTTAGCTTAATACACTGCATAAACTCTATACAGCTTCTGCAAACTGATGCTTCGTAAATGTGTAAAGTTTCCATTTCCATAATCTTGCACAATGACCATGTTAAGCATGGGTTTGTGGAGCCCAACACTTCTGGAAGATCATTAGACAGGAGACAGCTGAGCTCTGGTATGAATGCCAACCTCTGCAAAAACCTTAATAGATTGCCTATAATTATGTGTATTTCAAATATGAATGGAAATAAAACTCTTTTTTCATAAATAGTATATAAATAAAAGTTATCTAGCCTAAATGTATGTATATTCTATGATATTAAGATTGTGATTCAGTTCCACAAGATGGAGGAGAAAACATAAATTACCTTGATTCTGGTGTTTATCACAGTGGGTCTAGTAATCAGAAGTAAATTGCTCACAGTACTTGGTGTTTCTTCTGCCTCCCAAATTGCTAATGTCATGAACCTGTTACAGATTTATTTTTAGAAGTTATATTTACAAGACACAAAATATTGTTATAACTTTATAATTTTTTTTTCTTTAAAGCTGTAAATCTTTTGGTTAGATTAATTTTCTGAAATTATTTTATTAATTACTGTAATTCTTTAAAGATATATGTTAACATGCATACTGTATATATTTTTGACTAGTTTAGAACTCTTGCTTAATTAACTTAAAAGATATAAAATAGCCATGAAATAGATAACATAAAATTTACAGTAATTCACTTCTAAGAAAGGTGATGCTGATTCATTGACATTCATAACATTTTTTTCTCCTATATTTTAATGATTGTTTTAAGTGCTTAAATAGAAATAGCACTGGACTGGTCTGTTGAATCTCAACTGTACCACAAGAGTTGTAATCAAAATTAATGGTTTTTGGATAATAATTATTAATCTCCTTGGACTTGCTATTGCCTTAAGTGGGCTATTTTAAATAATGATATTAGTTTTATTTTTCTATGAAACATATGTATTAACCTCCACTTATGAATAAATAGGCACAAATGTATCAACAGAAATTCTAAGATAAAGGTGTATAACTTTCAATGCATTTATCTATCATAATCTAAAGATAATCATTTGTATTATTAGAGAACTTAGCACCAGGTGATAGTAGAATGGAAAACAAAGAATTGGAGAAAATTTCAAAGTATCAAGATCTGAAAATCAAAATGGGAAGATTATGGTACCAACGGTTATCGGCATACTGGGTGCCATAAAACAAAAATATATTATTAAAACTCTTAGATGGTAGATTGTGCATTGATAAATGTTTCATCTGCCAATTACAGAAACCAATGCTTGGATTTACACATATACTATGCCAATATATTATGACATCTTAGGTTCTTGGCAAGAACCTGATGCATATTAAGACCACACCAACTAAAGAGAATTGGAAGCTGTGACTTCACATTGCTGTGAGTTTACATTCTTCTGAATAGTTAATAATAATAATCCCCCAGTGAGCCACTACCTTGATATGGCTGTGAGCCTTGTATTCTCTGAGGAAGATGAGAGCTATGCCAGAGGTTCAACTATGGACCTGGTTTTGTTTCAACAGAGTAAAACAAAGACTGTCAGGTTTCAGTCTTTGGACAGGTTTCAACAGAGTAAAACAAAGACTGTCTCTCCCATAAACAATACGGTGAGACGTAATTCAAAGAAACCTATACTGGATAGGTCATCTCCTGAGTCAACAAGGACCACAATAGGTTTCTGCAGTTCTTGGACATCTGATGGCAACTGGCAATAGGACTTAGGATTGTTGTAACCAGGGCTGGGAGCTGTGGACTACTGGGAGAAAAGATTTCTACCTGTTGCAAATATACTAACATTGAAAACAAAAAAATAATTATTATCTGTTATTACAAATCAGGTCCAACAAGAATAGGATAGCTGAAAAGAATGCACCAGTTCTAGAAAAAGCAACATCTAGAATAAAAAATAACAGAGATTAGTAAATCCAAGATTATTGAAAAATGCACATTGGAAGAATATCTGAAGAACAATGAAGATGATATACTGAAGCGAGTACACCATGAAGGATTAGTGAGTTCTGGAGAGACCAAATTGGCCTCAAGAAAGATCAAAGGAAGAAAAGAGACATGGTGAGGACAATACATAAAAAAATAGCAGGCAAAACAAATAACAAGACTGACAATGGCTAAGAGCAGGAAAGTTGAAGGAGGAATCAGAGGGGCTAATTTTGACTGTAGAAGACCAAGCTTAAAAACAAATGCATACAAAGCCAGAATTGAGAGGATAGCATCAGACAGCAAATGCTTTGCAGAGAAGCTAAAGAAAGTGGACCGCTTGGTTAACTGCTGCAAAAAGATTTCATAGACTGACTGCAAATAGCATCGTAAAGTAGCAACAAGGGTTCACTGGAATAGCTGCAAGAAATACTGTTTTGCCTGCCAACAAAAAACACAAAATTTTTGGGACCACAAAATACAGAAAGTAATAGAAAAAGAAGAAGCTAAAGGGCTCTGGGACTTTAAAATTCAAACAGACAGGCACCTGTCACAAAACACCTCAGACTTATCAACTGTCAATAAGAAAGGGGAAAAAAGGCTGAATAGTAGACGTGGCAGTACCTAGAGACAGCAGAATACAAGAGAAAGAACTGGAGAAAATCACAAAGTACACAGATCTACAGACAGAAGTAGAAACATCATTAAAGCAATTAATACCTGAACAGTTTCTGTTATTCAATATGCAGCAGGAACAGTTGACTGGACCCAGGTGGAACTTGTTAACTTGGATCAGAAGACAACAAAATTAATGACAATGCACCATGCTTTGCACCCAAAATGTGGTATTGATTGGATGTATTTGCCATGAGCTGAAGATGGTAGATGACTCCTTTAGGTGAAACAAGCTGTGGAAGAAGGAAAACATGGCTTCAGTTATTACATTAAGAAAAGTCAAGAATCCTTGCTAAAGGAAGTCAATCATGGAAAGCTCTTGAAAACAATGAAAGTGAAGTCTGAATATAGAAAAGAAACCATTGAGAACTGATTTGTTAATTGGAAGAACAAACTGATGCATGGTCAATAGAAGGGAAAGCTGATTAAACACCCACATGGTATTGGTTAAAATCAGGAGGGTTAAAGAAAAAAACTGAAGGCTTTATTGTAGTGGTTCAAGAACACGTTTTGCCAATTAATTGTGTGAAGGTAACAAAAGCAAATGTGGAAAGGATGAAACAATTGACCATTTAATTGGTGGCTGAAGCAAAATTTCATTTCATAAACTGATTGCAAGCAGCATCATGACTACGTTTCCACAATTATTCATCGGAAACTTTATCAAAGGTTTGGATTTGAATGTAGTAAAAACTACTGGGACCATCAACTTGAGAATGTTTTGGAAAATTAGCAAATTAAGTTCTTATGGGACTTTAAAATCCAAAGACAGGCATTTTGTTCACAGCATGCCCGATACAACAGTTATTGGGGGGGGGGGAGTCTAGCTTCATTTATGGTCCTATATCAGGTAATACTGGGACTTGCAGATCACAATTGAATGCTTATCAAAAAAGAAATCTGTTGTTATATCAATTGTAATTGGAGCCTTGATTGCTGATTGATTAGACCTGAACATCTTAATTTTATTTTTTTTAAAATCACCTTGGTTGGATCTCTCTATATTCTTAGACACTATTTTAATGATTCTTAAGAATTAGGTCCTTGGTTAGGATTTGAATAGATAAATTTCCATCAATCTTACATTGTGAATCAAATTGTAGATTACCCAGATATAATTTATTAAACTAGTTTTAGGAAGCCATCTACAAATCACGGCTTTCATTTATGTGTTGGATATCCATCCTTCTTTTGAAGATGATGGGGATTATAATTCATCTAGAAGGCAATTGCCATAGGGAAAGCTTAGAATTTTAACTATCTTATAAAGGCTGCACTGAGCTTTTTGAATGCTGTAAAACACAAACAAGGTATACCTTTTAATGTCTATTTATATATTTCAGTTTCTCATTTTACTTACAAAGTTGTAATATTTAATAATTCTTATATAGAGCAATTGATCAAATATATCATAATAAATAACATTCAAATTCCTCAATGTCTTCAAAAATAATTCCTACATCTTTCAGGAAAGTGTTCATCAAAGGAATAAAAATAAATACATCTGTAGGCTTATAGTATGAATCCACTAAATCACTTCTGAAACTAAAATAGGTCAGTATCATTAGTTCTTAACCCACAGAGAAAGGGTTTATTATTCTTCTGAAATCAGGAGCTACATTTTGAACCAGAAAAATACTAGAAATAAGGTCCCTTGTGGAAACCACCAATAATGATGAGGCGGAAAAAAATGAAATTATTTGACCTGTGCTTTTTGGGGGTATGGGTTATGGGTGGGAAAGGCATTTCAAAAATTATACTAAAACAATTTGTAATACACATGAAGACAGTTAAGTCTATGGAGTTTTCTTACCCAGTTGTGTTTTATTGAAAATACCCAAACAATACAAGAAAGTGTTTTGTATTAAAAATTAATGTAAATTATTTTACCCATCTGTGCTGAAGCAAATGTTTCATCAGTTCTGAAGTATCCCATTACTGATTTGAGGCAAACATAGAATCTAAGAGCTGCAGGGAAATAGTTGAACATGAATACTGACTTTCCATGTTCTTTTTGGGTTTTTTTTTTAAAAAAACATTGCATTGAGAACACAGCCTATTTGAAAGAGAGCTGCATAATGTGTGGAGAATTTTGTCTCTTTCAGGAAGTTGGAAAACGAAAATCTTAAGAGAGAGGAAGTATGGTACAATTACTATTTGTTGGATATTACTGTCCAATGGATGAGGGAATCCCAGATAAGAGTAACGTTATCACTCAGTCATAAAGCTCACTGATGTCAGCCTTGATCTCTCAATCTACTTACCTTACAAAATTGTATGATGGAAACTGAATAAGGAATGAAGAGCCAAGAACACAGATGTTAAACGCTGCCGTGGCAAAGCTGAATGAGACAGAAGAGCTTTGAAATTCCACAAGAAATGCTGCTGTTTAAATATGACTTGAGATATTTAAGAGATTAAGCAGATATTATCCAGCTGAGTGTCCAGCAAATTTGGATTATATAAAACCAGCAAACATGTTTCTGAAGGAAGATTTATTTATTTCTTCAATTAGCATGAATGCCCACTCACCAAATGATGGCTAACAGAGAATTAAAACATCTCCTCAGTATGAAGAACCTTTTTATCAGAAGAAAAAAGAAAACATAAAGAGCCACTTTTGAATTTTTAAATTGCAATGTACCAACAAAGGAGGCATGCAAGATCAGTGAAACAGGTTTTTTGCCTACCAAATCTAGCAAGTAATCTTCTGACATATAAACAAAAATGTGATAAAATAATGGAAATTATTGTGAAAGATTCGTATACATGTTTTCTCCTATACTAGATAGATTACTGTTACGTGATTTAAGAGGAATTTTTAAATTTGAAATATTTTCATTAGTTGTGATATTAACTGAATACAATAAAAGAGTAAAACAGGGTCTGAGATATTGAGTCATATCAGGGAATAGATATAATCTACCAGTGTGACATGATGGACACTATGAGTATAATATGTAAATATATTAAGATATAGTTTGATGATTGAAAAATTAAAAATGACATATTTGTATCAGACAGGTAATACTAACACTTTTTCTGGCAGTTATTTCATTCTGGTCCTTCAAAATGGAAGGAAGGAATTTTAAATCCTTAGAAAATATTGACTGACTAGAAATTGTAGGTGAGTGGTGAGTATACACTATAATTTGTGAACATATATGTGTAGAAATAGTTTGGTGTAGTGGTTAAGGCATCACTTCTAGTTCTGCTTTAGGTGCAAAGATAGTTGAACAATTTGGGGCCAGTCATTTTTTCTCAGCCCTAGGAAGAAGGCAATGGCAAGTCACTTCTGAAAAATGCTGCCAAGAAAACTGCAAGGAGTGATGATTACCTGGAGAAAAAGTAACTTAAAGGTACACATTTCATGGATGTCTGTGATATACAATTATATTTTCTACTACTATACTTTAACTAAAAAAGCATGAATATTTTAACATGTTGTTTTTACATGTACTTGCGTTTTACTTGCATGGACACTTGTTTCTATTCACAAATTAGAGGAACATTGTTGGCTATTATAATATTTCTTCTGCCTAGAATATGTAGCAGCAAACATTATTTGTCTAGATATAACTTTAAAAATATAGTGCCATTTGCTGAATAGACTACCTGTAGTCATTCAGTCTTAAGTGTTATGATTGCAGTTAATGATATATTTTAACACAAATAATTTTCTTGCAGTTCTAGACAATTTAGGATAATTATACAGTGTATGTGTGATAGACACTGTAGAATATATAATTTTTAAAATTATTTGATTTGATTTATATTTTTTAAATTATCATTTGTTGCAGTGATTTTTAATAAATTGTAACATATTGACCTTGAGTGTATTCATCTGTTAATACATTAATGTATTTCTTACATACTAGAGAAGAATGTCAGGATGGCAGCATAGTTTAATTCTGAACATTGATAGGATATGGCTTACAAGCATTACACCTTACATGGTGCAATTCCTAATATTTTTAATGTAAAATAATATTGTGGTTTTACTATTTACTATTCTAGCAAATAAGAGGATAATGCATCCCATTAAGTACAATGCCATCTGCTTGACTGGGTTAATCTGACAAAAATGCTGAGATGGGTAAGAGGTACACCGCTGTAAATGGTTAGAATTGGAGTGTGAAAATGTCAGTTTTTCATTCATTGATTCAATTTACAAATTAAGAAATAAAAGTGTTTCATCACATAAATAAATTAGCCTAAGTTACATCAAAATAAGTCTGTTTCAATAAGTATCAGAAGGAATTAACAATATGAACAAGTGCATGATATAATTTTAGGTGGCTCTGTATTAAAAGACTTTTACCATGGCATTCCTGGAATTATATTATGCAGTATATAAATAACTGAAATTGAGTCATGCATTTCCTGTAGGTAACCAAACCAATGTATTTCTATCAGTTTCTCGACAGTTACAATCAGCTTTTATAATAAAATGAAACTTGTTGCATTAGTTAAGCTTGTGTGAATTTGCATGTGTAGTTTTATGTTTATTAACTTCCATTAATATTAATTACATTTAATGTTCCCAGATCAGACTCCTTTTTAAAAAAAAGTTTTGAGAATCTGTAAGAAAATAAAATAAAAACAATAAAACTTGAAATGTTTCACTACATTCTAAGAATATTTTATAAAATTTTGCTCAATAATTTTCAAAATAGTCCTAACAAGTGTAACTAATAAGTAAGTATGAATCAGAACTACAAAGTTACATATTCATTACTGGACAGTACACTCTAGTTCTATATATACAGTTATCTAAAATAATCAGCATTAAACATTTAGTACCAGACGCAACCAAATGCTATAGTGTCACTTACATATTTATTTTTGGTCTTAAGCATCATTGATTCTGCTAGTCTAAATCTTAAAGTGCCTTTTCTTTCATTTCTCCAATCCATATCCTGTTGGCTGAGCTTTTATGACCTGTCATCATTGTAATTGTCAAATAGTACTCAGATTTGTAAAACTTAATAATGGAATAACTATAAAAATATAACAATATAATCAGTGATGTTTTTCAGCTGTTTGCCATCATTCTCAAATTATACATCAGTTCCGATATGTATCAATTGACCTTAGCAATTGAGTATTTTCATATGGTGAGTCTTGATGTGGTGACGACTATGGCCTATATTTTTATATCACTTCTTCTATTTCACTTTTCCTCATTTTCAAATAGCACATATGTAATCATATTTGAAATATTATTTAAAATGCAAAGCTCATGCTTTCTGTTCACATTAACTTACACTTAATTAACTGTAAGTTCTATAATCAAACATATGTGTATTTAAATTGTGTTCTAATTTTGTTGTACGGTCACAGAAACTCTGAATTTATTTAATCCTGTCCCATCTTAAACCCTTTTCCACCAATTCTTTTTGGGTTTGCCATCAAACCCAAACCATTTTTGCTCCTCATCTTCTTATCTGTACTTTCTGAAAGTATGAAATGGTTAGTTCTGCTACTTCCAAGGGAGATATGCAACAAATGATAATTTTCATATTATGAATGTTTCCACATATTAGTCCAGCTACGCTAATGGGCCTGTTGATATAATGCATTTAGTAATATATTGATGAGCAGTAGATATATTAGCAAGACAAAAATACATCCATATGGCAGTTGCAAGCCTGAGTAAATAATGAAGGCTGGGGAAAGACTAATGATTTACTTCAATATTAGCATCAAATCTTTATTGGAAAAGTTCCAATAAATATGCTACTCGAAAATGTAACATCTCCCCCCTGGGTTAGAAGATATCAAATATATTACTAGGAAAGAGCTAAAATGTGTTATGAGTAGTCTAGGAAATTATGATGACGAAAAGGAACTGGACTGCTGAAATGTTGATAAAGTTATGACAAAAGAAACACTCATGGGCTTCATCAGCATTTTCCAAGGTCATGAATACAAAAGGCCATTACAAAATATCAATAGCTTTGTCCACATTAAAATCAGTATCAGTGGCACTCAGAATATATTTGATACTTCCCCTTGTGTATATCTTTGGGACAAATCTTGTCAATCAGGGTGTGTTATGTCAGCTGAAAGAATATTAAATCACTTTACAAGAATTGTTATAAAAAACCTAGGTATGTTTAATAAGCAAATAGGTCTATGGGACCTGAGTTGGGTCATTCCCTTACTAATAGTAAAAAGTTTTGTTACCTTTTTAAAACATATCTTCTCAGCAAAAGCTTCTTGTAATTCACCTTCTTCAAAGCCTCAAGTCTAGTAAATTATGAATCACCTTAAAAGTTTGTTCTATGTTCAACAGCGGATTCTGCTTGTTTCTCGATTCCAGTTGCTTCAAACCATTCAACAATATGTATTTCAGTTTTTGAATGACTTTCTTTCTGTTCAGTGCCAAAAAAAAAAAATAAAAAAAAGCTTTACTGGATTCTCATGTGATGAATAAAGAAACATAGGGAATTGAACTACTTTGAAGGAAGCTCTAATTTAAATTGGCATTTCAGTCTTATATCTTCAATAAAAATGAGCCATTCAATTTCCATCTTTTCAAGACAATGATCCTTCTTGCAATTTCAAGATCACTGTTTATAGTCTGCATAAGTGAGCATTGTAAATTCCACAATTGTAAATTTATTTAACAGTGGTTTAAACATCCAGCATTTACCTCTTGAATAAATTTTTTGAAAAGAAGAAAAATAAATATATTTTTTCTCTACAGGGTATTTATTCCTCCATGCATCTGAAAAAGAAAGCATAATAAGTAATCTACTACATTTTGGGCAGCATGCCAGAGCTCTTTGTATGAATCAGGATTTACCAAGATTTTGTGAAAGAACCCCATTCATGTCTCTGTGAATCATGTTTTTCATAATATTTTCTTTTTATTTGGAACATAAAATGAAACAAGTGTAATTTTTCTCATTTCATTTGAAATTGTAGTAATAAAAAAATCTGTTTCTGAATGTTTTTTCCAACTTCCAGAAGCCAGTTTGTTTTACGTAAACACCTTTATTATAACAAATTAACATTGTTTATAAATATAAGCTCTTAATGCATTTTCTTCTTTAGTTTCAAAAATATTGTTAATTCCCTTTTAAATGAGTTATTCAGTTTATTAATATTATCGGTAACATGCATTAAGCTAACTGCCATGAACTTTTCTTTAACTTGTTAAAACCTGACATTATATTGGACATTTTCCAGTCCCTTCAAATAGAGTGATCTTAGGGTATCTAACCTATTTTTATTTGAAGATTTAAAACAGTTCATATTGAAGAATTCTTGGATAAATATGTGAATGTTGTGATTTGTTTATCTCAAGTTTATCAATAAGCCCTAGAAATTCATTTCTTTTCACCTGTTCAGTTCCACATGCTTCTTCCTCAAAATTCATTTATTTACTCACTTTCTTTATACACTTCTTTGTATAAATGTTCAAGTGTCAGTTTAGGTATGAGACCTAATACGAACTCTCACAAGGGAAAGGAAGAATTCTTATGGGTGCCCTTCAGTGATATTTATTCTTCCACAGGACTGTGTGGACCGATGATAATACACGACAGCTAAACTTCTATAATTATGGTTCTGACTACAGTGATCTTTAAGAGTTCTCATTTTCATTATTAGGGACATTTTTAGTAATTAGCTTTTACATTTTAGTAATTAGCAGCTTTCTTCATCAATGACAAACATTCTGCTGAGCTTCCTTGGCAATTTCCTACAAAAGTCTGATTTTAAAAACTGTGGTCACAATTCCAATACTTTAGCAGCTTAGGTGAATTATCACTGAATATAGCAGTTGCATCGTATTGCATTTATGTTCTACTTGCATGTTTTTGCAAGGGATTATTAGTTATATATACACACAATAAAATATGGATTATAATTAATATAGATGATAAAAAGATGTGGAGGGAGGGAACAGGATGTGTGGGGGAAGGTGGATCTGCTATTGGTTCATCAACCACCTTCAGCATGATACTCCCCCAGTGGGGCTCTCAAGCCAACTAGCAAAGCCATGTCTTCAGCAGATCTCACCTCAGGGGGCAAGATGTTCCAAAGGGCAGAGGCCACGACAGAGAAGGCTCTTCTCCTGGACCCCAGGAACCGAAATTCCTTGACTGACAGGATCTGCAGTATGCCTCCTCTCTTGGTGTGGGTGAGACAAACCCATTCCATTCAGATGAGAAGGTTCCTCATGTAACCTTGACACATACCATTCCTCTATGAACCATGGGGAGAGTTGGAAGAGATGGGTCAAGAAAGACCACACAGGGGCTATCCTGTCCATTGCTTCCAGATTGTTACTAAAGCTTTGGCAGGACCATGCAGCAAAGCCTCCAGACAGGATATTCCCCAGTTCCATCTGGAACCCATTCAAGTCCATCAGTTGGCAAGGATGGACTGTTTGAAAATGTCTGGCCTCCCTGTGGAGGGGAATGGCATAAGAGAGTCTTGGGAACACCAGAACATGATCTGACCATGATGGGGTGGGGTGGGGGAAATGTTAAATACACCAACAGTCTGTGTTGCATTACTGAGTGCATCACAGTAGCATAGATAACACAACTGCTGTGTGAACTGCATTGACTCATAGTAGGCTTCTGGGTGCAATTCAAGATGCTGATTGTCATCTTTACAGTCTTATATGGCATGGATCAGTTTAACTGCAGAACAACCCTTCCTCAACAGTTTCTGCCCATTCCACCACATCAGACACAGTAGGTTTGCTCCCAAGTCCCATCAGTAAGGCTTTGATACTTGGTGGATTCTAGAAAGCATGGCTTCCCTATCATGGAACATGTCTTGTGGAACAGCCTTCCCATAAAATACAAAAAAAAAAACCCTGACTCCTGCTGACTTTCTGTGAAGCTCTGACGATCTGGTTAGTCCTCCGGGCACGGGGGCTAGAGTGTTAATAAATCTCTGATGGGGGTGCAGGTATATTGCTATATTGCTTATGAAATTTCTTAGGGGCCTTGGCATACTTCTTATGCAAGAGATTATGAATTTGTCACATTTTTGTTTACCGTACACTGTGTCTTGGTTGATGGGTGGCCATATGCTAAATAAATATGAGCAAATTTCCCCTGCTTCAGCTTTTGGAGTAAATAGTTCTGACATAAGGATATAGAACTTGAAACACTCTGGAACTGATACATGAGACATCTATCTTATGTAGAAAAGTTGAATAGTAAAAGAAAAATACCTTTTAGTTTCCAATGGGCAAAAGACATGAACAATACTAATTATCTTGATGAGAAATACATATTTCAAGAGGCAGCATGTATAACATTTTAAAATCATTTTTACAAGGTGTCAGCAATTGAAATAAACCTATATGGCACAAGCAGCATTCCCTTGTGAGGCTTTACAAAACATGCTAATCTACTACACTGAAGCTGCAGCAGACATTTATGCTCAATGAGTGCAGGGCGTTTTGTGGTCTCTGGGCTATTTACAAAGATTATCCCCATTTCTACTGAAGCTTCAATTATATTAAATTAGGTCACCAAAAGGCCACTAGAGCACATTTTCGTTTTGGAGCACATAGTGATCCCCTTTCATCCCATCAATTTGAAGCCAAAATAACAGAAAGTTCAAGAGAGTAATTTGTCAAGGTTTACACGTGCCTAGTATAAAAGAAACTTCTGTATGGAACTATTAAAGAAATTATAACAGAAGATCCTGAGGCATAATCATATATGGTTAGTTATAAATATTTGACTCTTATTACAACTAGGTTGCACTGAGAAGTAAAATTTATAATTGCATTTTCAGCTTTTTGATGCTGAGATTTTGCATGAGGGAATATCAGGATTCTATAAATAATATAAATTTTATTTTGGAAAAGAGGTCAATCCACGGCTGTTATAACATTAGATCATAATGTTATATGATGCAAATATGCAATATGGGTACAATTTCAGCATAGCACTCCTTCACAGCATAGGATTAAGCAATTAATTTATCAATTCATAAAAAAAAATCCCTTCATTGGAAATCTGTTTATAGTTTCTATTATAAGTATTTGATTTGCCAGTAAATATGCAAATGACAAATATAAGCATTATATCAAGTCATTTTTACTTTTAATGATTACACATTTATAACTGTCCACTCAGATGCCACCCACAGCTGACCTTTGTCATCTTCTTTGCCTGCCTCTCTGGGCTGTCTGATGCCAGCTGGGCTCAACCCTATGATACGGGGACTGGGTCAGCCATGCTGTGTAGGGCACCTGTGCACAGCCATTCTATGTAGGGCACCTCCTCCTCTAGGCATCTTGCAGTGCGGGAGACACTCAGCCAAATAGCCTTCAGGAATTGCCAACTGATGTCCTGGCCATGCATGGGAAAAACGTAAATGAAATGTCCCTACCTCATCAGGAGTTTTGCCCTGGCTGGCAATGGCATGCAGCTGAGTGAACTTGCAATCCTGGCCCTTATCTTTCCCAACAGGATGGCAGAATCCAACTGCCTGCATTCCCCAGTACTTGCCTCTGGCACCGACTCACCCACCCACAGCTCACCCACTGGCATATTTGCCTGAGACTCCTGCCTCTTCCCACATTGTGGTCACATGAGATCCTCATTTAACAAGCTGCACTGTCTTGAGTTTCTAATGGCAACCGGGGCAACTAAGTGTAGCTGCTAAGTGGTGCAGTCATATGACATTGCATTTTACAACCACATCACTTAGGGCAGACATTTTGGTTCCAATTGCTGTCATAATCTGAGAATTACTGATAGCCTAGTTGTGAGGTGACCAGGCCACAGGTAATTCTCCAAAGGGCTTCCCAGTTGAGGAAGGGACACAAATAGTATTTGTTTTGCTCCCGATTGCTAATGCAAAGCAACAGAGTGCTGATGAACATGATTGTTATTTTTATTTTTATAACAATGTTTATACATCATTTCTGTTTTAAGATATAGAACTTAAGTATATTTTGGGTGCAATCCATCAAATATTACTTCTGTGAAACCCAAATTTAAGATGAGCCACAATTAGACAAGAATGTTTGGGTAAAGTATCACAGGTTCTTTTGATATACCCAGGTCAGCAGGCTCCAAAACCCCAGAAAGCTAACATAACCCCACGCTCTAGGCAACCCACAAGTATTCACTGTCTATATACCACTCTTCCCCAATTCTTCTACAGTTCCTGTTCCTCTACTACTTCTTTTTGTTAGTCCTACTTCTGGAGAACAGTAACTTTTCTATTTGCCTTAGGTTGCTTCAGGCTGTTTTAGTTTCCCACAGTAAGAAAAACCCACCATCCCTCTCACTCCAACATCACCACCCCATGTGACTCTCTGCTTAGGTTTCACAGCCACCAGTTGCTGGGCTGGCTAGGGAGAGAGGTCTTAAAGAGACAGGGCACCAGCGACCCATGGGCTGCTCATTTTTGTGATAGGCAGCTTGTGATAGGCAGTGATAGCTGCCAAATACTATATTTCAGAGTCATGCTGATCCCTAAGAGTAACATGCTAAGTATGGGGAATTGTTATACAGTAATTATTTAACGTGGCTATAAAAATTGTCTTTAGTTTAGGCAAATTATAACATACTTATTAGGATTCTAGTTTTTTTGAAAGGCATCCCCCCTTTCAAAATTACTAGAAAAACAAATAGCATTTTTGTATAAAATCATGATTAAAAAATACTACTGAAACTTGGCTTGGTTAATTTCCTAACACCAAATACTGTAACAAGTCCAAATTTTTAAAATGACAGTGGTCAGAGGTATTTGCTTGAAATTTTTAAAAAGTAACATGCATAGTTAACAGCAGTCTATCAACATAATTTAAATAATTTTAAATATGCAAAGTCAACCAATGATGAAATGCGAGCACAGTTCAGGTTAGATGTTAAAGCACATAATTATTCAACTATGTTTATCCACCTCTTGATGTAAAAAAAATTGTAATGCAACTTTAGTTATCTTATTTTCTTCAGTCTTCAGACCTTAGCACAAAGCTGAGAGTCCTGAAAATTATTTTACAAAAACCCATTCTTAACATTGTTTAACAAAATCAACCACTTATTAGTCAAAAAGAAATTCTTAAAAAACATTGTAACAAAAGACAGATTACTCTCTTGACTGATCCTTTTGCATCTTCTATTCTTTTTGTACTAAGATTCCTTAGTGCTACATTTCATATGACTTTTTCATTGTAATATTGCACAACCGTAGGAACCCAGTTCTCTAGGTATCCTACAGGGCCTTTTTCCCCTCTATACAGTTCAGCAAACCAATTAGTATGATATTTTTATCTCTAACCTGATTTGGAACTAATTACAAATCAGTACAGTTGATTTGTGTGCTAAATACTCCAATCAATTTATATTAGGCTAGTATATCTCACAAATAAACGGGAGCTCTTAACTAGAGACACAGTCATGCATTTTAAAAATAACATTTATTCACATAATTGGTTATGTTTATTTAAATTTAATTATAGTCATAGACCAGCATAAATGGTGGGATTATAAAGTATGTGAAGTAAAAGGATACATTCACATGCATGGACACATACATTCACACACAGCACAGAGAAGATAGATGCATAAGCAATATAGAAGATATAAAAGTTATAAAAATGAGAATCTAAAAGGAATTGTAGATGTATATGTATGTATGAAAGAATTCCTAGAACAGTGATGGCTAACCTTTTTGCCGTCGCGTGCCAAAAGCGGGGGGAGCATGGGGGGGGTCACGGGTGCACGTAACCAAATCCATAATTCAATGTGCCCCGCCCTCCTGTGCATGCGCACGTGACCCCTCCACACTTCCCCCTGCTTTAGGCACGCGATGGCACAGTGGGCCCGGTAGGCCCGCTTTTCCCCCACCCCAGGCTCCAGAGGCTTTCTAGGAGCCTGGGGAGGGCAAAAACAGCCTTCCCCATCCGCCTGGAAGCCTTCCGGAGGCCGGAAACAGCCAGTTTCCCAACTTCTGGTGGGACCAGAAGGCCTGAAAATCAGTTGGCCGGTGCGTGCATGCATGCTGGAGCTGAGCTAGGGCAATACTTGTGTGCCCACCAATATGGCTCCGCGTGCCACCTGTGGCACCCGTGCCATAGGTTCACCATCACGGTCCTAGAATATAGAATATACATGCAATATAGAAGGTAGGTTACAAAAATTAGAATATGTATGTATGTACGTACCAGGGGTGAAATGCTCCCGGTTCGGACTGACTTGGGCGAGTAGGTAGCGATGGCGGCGGGCAGTTCAGAGAACCGGTAGCAAAAATCCCCGCCCCTGCCCGCCATGCCTATTTGAGCTGTGCGATCATCAGAGCCTTTTTTTTCTTTTAAATGGCTCTGACAATCCAAGCTCTGACGATCCCAGCTGAGTTACCTGCTAATCAGGCAACTCAGCTTGGATTGCCAGAGCCATTTAAAAAAAATAAACTTTTTTTCTTTTAAATGGCTCTGGCGATCCAAGCTCTGACGATCCCAGTTGAGTTGCCTGCTAATCAGGCAACTCAGCTTGGATCGTCAGAGCCATTTAAAAGAAAAAAAAGTTTTTTCTTTTAAATGGCTCTGACGATCTCAGATGAGTTGCTTGCCAATCAGCACTTTTTACATGGTTTTACATGTAAAAAATGGTTTTAAAGGTAAAAAAAAATTGGCCACACCCACCCAGTCACATTACCCCCCCACCAAGCCACGCCCACAGAACCAGTAGTAACAAATTTTAGATTTCACCCCTGGTAAGTACGTTTGCATGAATGTTATAAAAAATATATACTACGTAATGGGTTCACGGGAATGTGGACACGGAGAATTCACGGGAATTCTTTCAATGGGAAAGAATTTTGGGTCCTGTTAAGGCCAATTGGTGCTTTATATTGGCTCTGTCTGTTTGATGAATGTTTTGGCCTGTTTGTATCCCATCCAAAGTAGAAGATCTGAAAAAAGGCCCATGGAGGAGATTTTGATTGTCACTGACAGTTTCCATGAATATTAGAATTCACTGCTCATACTGAGGCAAAGCCAAGGGGAAAGACAAGCAGTCTAACACAATAGTTGAATATGACCTCTCACACTCTAGCCTTCACCTTCATAAAACCTATCTCTAGGTTGCAAGGAGTCATTAGAAACACAGTTAGAGATTTGAAAGGGTGTTCTTAAGAACTTGCATTATATGTTTGGCAGTAGGAAATTGAGAAAGGGCTTAGCTGGGTACCATAGATAAACTGGGTTAATTAGCTTCAAATAATTTAAAAAGTTGCAGATATATAATAGTCACTTATTAACCTTTAGGTAGTTAAGAATGGCAGATGAGCTGCTCTGTGCATTTTCAGCAATGTAGCCGAGTGAATGATTACCCCCAAGCCTTCAAAATAGAAAACCTGCTCTATCCTGTAGCCATCTTGTTCCAGAAATAGTTCTTGGGCCTTTGGGCAAATTATTTTAGTTTGAGTTAGAGACAGTCCTTTTTACAATATTCTGGTATGATTGTCAGTTCTGTTTTAAGGCCAACAGGCATTACTGAAAATGTTAATGCATTATCTGCATGGAGTAGAACAGAAATGTGTCTTCCAGCAAGTTTCGGGAAGTGAAAGTCCAGGTTGTAGAGATGGCCCTCCATGGAGTTAATATAAAGGTTAAATAGAAGTGGGCACCTTTCTCAATTTCAATAGCCTAGTGGGATGGCTCAGTTCACACACCGTAGTTGATATGTTCTATCTCGGTTTTCCAAGTTTAACTCAAGACAAAAATAAGCAAAATATATTGGAGGAGGGCAAAGAGATCAGCTCAGTATTAGTGAGAACTACTGAAAAACAAACAAACTATGCTCAATCCATAAATTAATAAAGCTGTGCTAAAGTGAACATTTTTGTTTCTTTGACAAAATTGGTAATCTGTCCAATTCTGACTGAACAATGTAAAATTTAAGAAAAACACACAATAAAATGCAAAATAAACTAACCCAGTCCAATTATTTTTGAGGACTTTCCTATTATGATGTCCATAATCAGTTTACATGAAACACACAATGGAACACAAATTGAGCCTGGAAATCTACTGATAGTCATTACAGTGACTTTAAAACAGGTGTTATCCTGTCCTCTGCTAACTTCACCTTCTAGGTCAGTGATGGCTAACCTTTTTGCTGTTCCATGCCAAAAGCGTGTGAGAGTGTGGGGAGGGTTGCCTGCATGCATGCCCACACCCATAATTCAATGCCCCCTGTGGCCCCACCTCCATGCTCCCTGCGTATGACGTCCTGTGCCCCACAACAGTATAGATCCATTTTAAATATAAAATCAGATATTAATCACCATGATTTCTATGAAAACTAATATGCTTTCTCTCTTAATAATCTTGTTTCTTGGAAATGTTAACATTTAAAATATATTTATAGTAACATAGCTTAAACTCCCCTGCCACAATTTGGCACCAATATTATTAACATTTTCTAGGTACTGAACGGAAAGAAAATGCAAACATTCTCATTGCTATGTATCATACTAATATGCTAAAAAATAAGGTTACATCAAAAGGTATTTAAGTACTTATATTAAATGAGTAGAATGGTATCTTTGACTATTTTTATTTTTTTAAATAAATTTAAATGACTTTAAATTTTTAAATTGAAAATTATTTTATTAATCAATGTATTAAAAAAAAGAATTTTGCCAATATAATGGTAAGTTTCTTTTTATTTTTAATTCATCACACGTAATATTAAAGTATAATTTTCAAGTTATAATAGTGTGACTTTTATGTAGGAGAAAAATATGTTTTACATACTTAAAAATTCTTACTATTATAGCAAATTCAAAAGATGAGCAGCTGATTCCAAAATAGATATGGATTTGTTACCTGGTTCTGTTTAATAACATAATAGATTATTTAGATGAACTCACTTTTTATTCTAGTGATAGAATTATAAAATGCAGCATTGGTTTATAACATAGCTAAAAATGTTAGCTGGCTTTGTATATGTCAGTACCATGGACAGTTCCTCTGTAGTTCTCTTCCTGCTTTAAAAAGCATCATTTGAAGATAGTTCTGTACCAATTTTTTGTATTTCATTGTTTGTACCACAAAAGATTTACTCCCCTTACTTTTTTATGTGTAATCTAGTGCTATAGAGAATGGTTACATCTTTACAGTCACTGCATCCCCCAGAATAATGAACTCTTTTCTAAAAATAAGTACCATGGAATATTTAATTTTATAGCAAGAGCTCTGACTAACATGCGAAGCAGGCCTTGTGATAAGTGACAGAATAATGAGAAAGCATTATCATCTGACCTTTTCAGACACTGAAAAATAAAATGCACCTGAGGAATCTTTACAGTAGAACTCAACACTGTCTTTCTAAGTAATATAATCCTGCATTATACAGATACTTGTCCTTTGAGATGGTCTGATTCCGTGCAGAAAATCAAATTAATTTTCTGTATTCTCTGCTATGATTTACATACATGGTGCTATATTGAATCAGTATGGTATAAATGGAGCAGTGCTGAATATCATGAGCTTTTTGAATTCATGAAATAGCAATAAACTCTGGAATTTTCAACCACAAGCAGTGATAGGCAACAATTTAAGCAAAAAGTGATTAGAAAGTGATTAGAAAAATAGATGGATAAACTTCTCAATGGCAAGTATTAATGATGCCTAATTGTAACTTCCAAAATCAGTGAGAAAGCTATTATTCTATCAGCTTCCCAAAGGCATTATTTAGCAATTGTGCAAATATAATGCTAGGGCCAGCATGATTCATATGTTCTTATGAATGCTACCATTGGGCAAAAACTAATATTTTAATGTTAGAAAACAGAACCTAATACTTATTTCAAAAGACTTTCTGGAATGGAGACTTATTTCTCTTCGTTGAAACATAAATACCGGTAAGTATTAGAAGGCTTACTTCAAATTAAAGAAGTGTTGCTGCATTGCTATGTTTGGGATAAATATAGAGTATATGTTTAGTTAAGCCAAGCACAACCAATATATCACTATCACCATTCCATAACCACTACTACTTGTAATGAAGAGAGATAATGTTAACAGGTAGTGAGTCTGCAAAACTGCCAACACTATAACATAAAGTCATTCATATTAAAAAAGAAAGAAATTCTATTGTATTGGAAACAATACAAAATGTAATATAACTTCTCAAGTTATTGAAAATTTAGGTTCAGTCATAGCAGGAACATATTTAAGAAAAGAGAAAAGCTGTACAAATATTGCACTCTGCATTTTTGTACTGAACTCAACTGGACTGTATTCCAAATATAAATTATGCTAGGACATCATAGACTACGGAACTTCAGTGCATAAAGATTCAGAACAGGTTTCCACAGCAACCTCACTGAGCTCTGCACTCTTCATTCTGCTGCATTACATAAATACAGAACATATATGCTGAAGAGAATAAATCAATAGATGTATATATCTAACAGACTTATGAAACAACTACTGGATAAGTATCACAGCATTCAGAATGGAAGAACAACTATAGTATTTAATAACAATAAAATCATATTTTGTACAATCCATATGTTGTATCCATATGTTCTAAGGAATATATTTAATAAACATTAAATATGTTAAAATACAATATGCAATATTAAAACAGGACATGCTAAAGTGCATTGTATATTTCAGCAACGGGCTAGGGAAGGTTACGCATGTATTCTATGTATAAACTCATGTCCATGCATTTTCATGTCTAATGCTGTTATAAGACTTACCATTTTAAAAATGTAAACATCACAGAGAACTAACACTTTGAGATACAACTTTTATACTATGGTTGCAGTTATTAAATGTTGGGTTTATCTAAAATGGAAAAAAATAAAAAACAAGACTGACAAAAGTATTAGTGTGAATATTATTATCTGGAGTAACAGGATTCAGCTCAACAAGTTGAAATAACTTGTCATGCATAGATTTAATTCCATGCAAACAGCAAACCAAGAAAGCTCATTGTGATGAAAGGAGTCATGTTTTTGAATAAAGTCACTTTGATCATTTAATGCTCAAATAATCTAGAAAAGTAAGAGCAACAAAAAACATAGGGAATGTCTGGGTGCAATTACTCATTTTATATTTAGTAAAACCTCCTAGTTCTTTATTCTTTTATTTTTAGGGCCTGGGAAATTCAAGATTATCCTATTTCAGATTTCACCATCATGTAAAGGAGCTTGGTGAACAGTAAGATATCAGGTAATTCAATAATAGCTATATATTTTTACACAATCTTAAAAATATACTACAATGAATCCCATTAAACTCAGAAAAGGTTGCTTCTAATAAATATACAAATGCTAAGGCTATAATGATATTGCTTTATAGTGAAAATTCTTACTGTTTCATTAAATTGTATATAGTTCTTTTTTACTTATAGTAAATAAGCTCAGAAGCTATCTGCAAATATCTGCTGACTGTTGCTATCCAACCAGCAGGAACAGGTTTGAATGATGTCCCTGATTTTTTTTTCCTACTGAAAGACCATTGTATTGTTGTTATATCGTGCTAAATTGGAGATAACGAACCAGTAATTGGCTATAGAGATGAAGGCCCAGGAAAAAGCTGCAAAGATATTATACCACTTAAATCCGACACCCATACCAAGTCTTTAAAGCAAGATGGATAATAGTCTTTCATGCACATTCTAGGAAAAGTATAATCTCTCCTAATGAAAAAAATTATACCATTTGACACTTCAATAAATTCATTTACATTACATTAACATTGAGAAGCATTTTACAATCTGTTATGTAGTGGGAGGAAAGCTTCCACACCTACTCTTGTGAGATCAGAACCATCCTCAAGAGCAAATGCTTCTAGTATCACCAACATACATTATTCCTAATGTTTACATAAGCCCTAATGTTATGTCCTTCTCATTTTTGGCTTTTCAACCTCATATTTTCCCCATTTATTAGAATTCTTTATATGTCTTTTTCATTGTGAAAGATTTTATTGTTGAAAAAGAGGAAAGATTAAATATTATTGCTGAGCTAGTAGAAACATGATCCAATACTGCAAGTGAGCTGCTTGATGCAAGAACAAGCCAATGATACTGGCAATAGTGATTTGGTACCAGTGTTTAATATCTATTTGGGACAAATTATCAGCAATGTTAGCTCTGGCTCTGTTACTTTCTATTTGGGGTTGGGAAGATTAAATCCAGGCTGTTTCCAACAACTGTTCAATTCTAGAGAATCTCTGTATAAGAATCAGTGTTTGTAAGGATATCAAGCCAAATAATCATCTAATTATTGCTGCTCAAAATACAAAGAGTCTAAAAGGGATCTGGACACATGACTGTCTATTTATATTTTGTTATTAGAAGGCTACAGGATTATGATTATGATTTGGCAAAACATGAAGACTGCTTATTAAAGCAGTATTAAAGACGGCTGCATATTATTTCCCATAGTTTAGATACTTCATCAAAGACACTTGTCATTTATAACTTTGCCCAACCTGACAATCTCCAGTAGTAATGAATATAATTCCAAGACAGCAAGTTTGAGGAGCATATTAGATATTAGTTACATTTTTAGGATTTTGTAATAATTTTTATGGTTTTAAGATTTTGTAGTTTTATTGCTGTTATGAGTCACCCTGAAGTCTATGATTGGTGGTCATATAATTTTTTAAATAAATAAACAAAGAGCAAGTTTACATTAATGGTGTTATCACAATTATTAATTTTACAATTATTACTAATGAAACATCCTATCCAACAACTGATTGCTATTAAAGATCTTTTGGCCTCTACCTTATGTTAAAATACTCCATTTCTATTAAATGTCTCTGAGATATATGGATCAATAGGAGTAAATAATTTTGATGCTTGTGGAATTACATTTAGAAATAATAACTGAATAGGCAGAGCTTTTAGAATTTCAAGACTGAAAGAATACTTACTTATTTTACCTACCTACTAAATTAAATGAGAATTGTTCAGGTAAACATACATAGAATCAAATTTTGTGGAAGACATATTTCAACATAAAAATCCTTCAACTGTTATTCTGTTTTGGATTTTTATTTTATTCCCCTCAAGGTCTAATGCTACCACTACCAGCCATCACTCTTATGCCAGCAGACAGCAGTGATCTACTTCATTATAAGGAATTTACAGTGTATTAAGAGTTTTGTGAAGTGAAAGTGAGCTGCCTGATGCAAGAGCAAGCCAATGATACTGGCAATTGTAGTAGTACTTTCCCATACCTTTGCCTTTCTTGCATTATTTTTGTTAACAAGATTGAAGTTTATGGAATATGAAAAAAGTATTATGAGAAATAATTACTTATGGGATGGTTGGAGGAAGCAATTGGGGAAAAATCAAGATTTCTGATCTTTGCTAACTCTAAAATCTCCTCCAATAGAAAAGGGGGACATCACAAGTGATGTGATTATTACTGAATTGTTTTTTCCCCCATGAGAACATAAAAGCAGAACATTAATTGAAAACACGGATTAAAAGACAGCCCCCACCCCCATTTATCTTACATGAAACAAAAACAAGGTTGTTAGACCATAAGACTATATTTCTAGGTGCCATAGCCTTTGTAATTCATCAATATTTGAAATGTATTCCTACATAAAAGAAATTCTATGCTGCACCTAACAGAAATCACACTGTTATTCTTCTACTTGTTTTGTTTACTCCACATCTGGGTACATCACTGTCATTTCAACTTAGTGCTATCATTCTCGTCACCTTTTTTCTGCATTATGAAATTTCACATATCATTATGGTTCAGATACGATTATTTTACTCAGTTATTCCAAAGCCATTATATTTCAAATGTTACACTCTATTATCAAGTCATGCTCAAATTATCAATCAAAAGGTATTCCACTATTTACTAGTTATTTCATTAGGATACCATTTTAGAACTCCCATGCATAACACTTTTTATATAGTATCATTATTTCAAGTTATATCTTGACATAATTTCAAGCCAATCTTTCAGTCTGTATGTGTACAGGAATACGTTTTGTGATTCCATATGCAAGCTACCCTTGCACTGATTTGCCACTGTAGAGTTGATCACACTATTTAATTACATTCAGATACACAAGATCAGTCACCCTAATTCTGTTCTGCTGCAATCATTCTTCTGTCATCCTTTAATTCAAGCCCTATTTTAACCAATGATTATGAATTTTTGATTATATTTAATATTGTTCTATCAATATATTCACCTGCCTGGTAGTCCAGTTCATAATAATACACTGTTGTTTATTCTCACATTTACAGACGTTCTGTTCAGACTCACTTTATTCTAAATGCCATAATTCATTCTAGAACTTTGGTTGAATAGTTTCGAAACAATTGTTTCCACTGCTATGATAGTCTAATCAGCAAGAAAAAAAGAATCATGAAATCCAACTCTGCACAACAGAGAAATTGAAATTAAAACAATCTCTCATTCAACCTGTTTTAATGCAAACAATAAAAGGAAACTCACCACGATCTTTGTAATTGATTATACTATTAAACTGTTCTTACTATTAATAATGTTTTTGAAATATTCAATAACAAACTAGTTTTCAATAACAAGACCATTATTCAATGTGTTCAACTCTGTGATGATTGTGAACTTGACTGATGATCTTCTATGTAAACCCTATTGGCTACCTAAAAATGTTAAATATGTGCCTACTTGTCTTTTATTAGGCCTATGTATATCTAATTCTCTCATCACTTTTTCTAGGAAATCCTCAGTGGTTTTTTTGGGTAGTTTTTTCATCCCACCTTTATTGTTTTTATAAATAATTCAAGGTAGAGAACATATTTAATATTCCTTCCTCCTATTTTCCCCACAAAACCCTGTGAGGTCAGTAGAACTGAAAGTGACTGGACCAAAGTCACCGAGCTGAGTCATGCACACGGGAGAACTGGAACTCTCAATCTCCTGGTTTCTAGTTTAGTGGCTTACCTATTAGACCAAAGTAGTTTTTCTCCCTCTGTTCCAATTTCTCTGAATCTTTTATATTTCCTGGATGTGTGGTATATGTTTCTGTTATTGGCTGAATTTACCATTTAATTTTGTTTTCTGTTCTGAGTCATGCAGCATCTAAATCAAATAAAAAAGCAAGCAAGCAAGCACACAAGCAAGCAAATAAATATGGTGCCCCAGAACTGGTGACAGTATTCAAGAAAGGACAGAATATAGTGGAATTATTATTTTGTATGTATTGGAAATTGTTTTATTGATATAACCTAAAACTGAATACAGATAGTCCTTAACTTAGGACCACAGTTGAGGCCAAAATTCCCATTGCTAAGCGAGACAGTTAAGTGAACTTTGCTACATTTTATGACCTTTCTTGCCACAATTAAGTGAATCATTGCAGTTGTTAACTTAGTAACACGGTTGTAAAGTGAATCTTTCTTCTCCATTGACTTTGCTTGTCAAACAGTTGGACAAGGTTATCATATGATCCTGGGACACTGCAACCATCACAAATATGAGCCAGTTGCCAAGCATCCAAATTTTGATCACATGTCCAAGGGATGCAGCAACGGTTGTGTGAAAAATGGTCATAAGTCACTTTTTTCAGGGCTGTTGAAACTTTGAATGGTCGCTAAATGGATGGTTGTAAATTGAGGACTATGTCTTTTCAGAAGGACATGCTCCATGGCCAATTCCAATATTCTTTTCTCGAATACTATTACAAAACCAGGTATCTTCCATCACATACCACTGCATTCCATTTATTTTTCTAAGTACCGGTATTACTTAGCTCCTTACAGTTAAAGCCTTCCTATTCATGGTCTATCTTAAGTCTACCTAATGGTTGATGAACCAGGTGTACTTAAATTTGGGGAGGGGGGAATATTGAAATTGTGGCATTTTCTTCTGATGTTTTCCAATGTATCCTTTTAGGGTGGGATAGAACATTTTTACGAAGTGTACCTTCAAGCCAATTTTTCTTTTTTATGGCAGTAATCATCTTGTCCCAATTGTGCTTTTTCAAGAGCCAACTGGACTTTTCAAGTTGCCTCTTGAAAAAGCACCTTTGGGACAACCATGACCTGGATGACTGAGAACCTCCATAGACATTCAGTAATCATCTTGATTTCACAAGAGGCCATTTCTTTTCAGTGCTCTCATTTTATCGGCAGACGTTCTCAAAACCCTATCGATTTCCGAAGGATTTTGGATTTAGCGGACCCCGCGAGCTCCACCTTACCCGCTACCGTCGTTTAGGTCGGCAAAAGGAATGAACATCCGAAGAAAAATTCCCGCAAAGGGAGATCGCCTCGCCCCCCCCCCCCCCCCGCCCAACCGTCCGCAACTCCCGCTCCTCGCCCACCTCAGCAGCAGGACGCAACCCAAACGCCGACCGAGATCGCGCGGGAAGGCCGGCAGCGGGAGCTTCCACGCATGCGCCTGGTTGCCAAGTGGGTGGGCGCGGGAGTCCTTCGGCAGGAGCGAGCGGGGGAGACAACAACAGTCGTTGTCGCGCCGCCACCGCCGCCGCCGAGGAAGCGTTTGAGGGCTGCCATCCGTTCCTTCATCTCCCGTCACCACCGGCGAAGGAAGAGAGTCAGGCCGAGGAGCGGCGAGAGCGGGGCTGCCGTGACTAGTGGATTAAAGGCGAGGAGCTGTCCTTTCCTCGGAGCCGTCCTGCCTCAGAGCCGTCCTGGGGGAGCGAGCGCTGCTGTGCTCTTCCTTCACCAGAGCAGCGGAATCCGCCGAGTCTCTCCGGGGACAAGGCTCGGCCGCTTCTGCGTCCTCCGTCGCCCTCTCTCACCCGCGCACTTGCTGGCCCGCGGAGACGGAGAAGACGTCGCCGCCGCCGCCACAGCCGCGCTGCCCTGGGGGCTGTACGGAGCAGCGGCCCCGGGCTCGTCAAGAAAAGCCGCCTCCTCTGCTCGTCAATGAGCATCGCGGCTCAGGAGCTCCACTCCGGCAGGGGGGAGCCGGCTTCAGGAGCAGCCCCGGCGGAGGGGGGAGCAGCATGTGGATCCCAACGGAGGAGGAAAAATACGGCGTGGGTAGGTCCAGAGCCGCCTCTTCTGGTCCCTGGTGCATCATATGCAGGCAATAGTTGACACTCCTGTCCTGAAGGAGTGGTGGGGGGGGAGGCGGTTTCGCCCCCGCCTTTCCCCCCTCCCCCTCCCCCCCAGCAAAACGGCTGGCTCGCGGGCGGAGCGGCAGTTAGCGATCCCTGTTGCGCGCGCGCCCTCGCTCGCGCTCTGCCTCTGTCTTGCACGTCCGTGGCTCTCCCACGGACTTTTGTCAGAAAATGGCGTTTGGGGGTGGGGGGAGGGTGCCGTTTTTGGAAGGGGTGGTGGTGGTGATGATGGAGCTCTGAGGGATGCGGGGCCGCTGCTGTTTTGGTGGCGGCAGTGAGCGGCCTCCGCTTCCTTTTTTCGGAAAGGGGGTGGGCAGGTGCAACGCTATGCCTCATCCAGCTGCAGCCCAAGAGCTTTCTCTCCCGTCTCCTCCCGATTGGGCTCCCTTGCTTTCTCATTGCAAGATGGCATGCGAGAGAGAATTCTCTTCAAAATTCTGCACCGATCGTGTAGGCAGTGCCCTCGAAGTGGAAGATGGACGGTGTTCGCTCGTGCAGAAATCCAGTTAGCCTCTCTCTCATCCAGGGCTAGGGAGTTATAAAGGATTCGTGTTGCGTTTAAAGAAAGTGTCCTTGTTGAGGTGATCAAAAATGGGTTCCCGAAGTCCGCGTGTAAAACTAACCCGACGAGATCAATAGAAACGCGGTCTCATCTTTTAACCTACTTATTTATGGTGCGCCTTTCTTTTTGATCAGCCTCCACGACGATCTTGTTGTGATTAAAAATAAGGAATTGTGGTTGAAGCGTCGTTAGGGGGCGCCAATTATGTACCTGCTCAGTTAATTATTCCAAGAATGGTAACCAAAAGCAAACTTCATTAACTGGCAGTTTTTGTACTCTGAGCAAGGATGCTAACGATTTCTCCCCTCCATAGGAACATATCTATATGACATAGAAAATATAATGAATATTGTGGGCATGTCTTGTCTTCTACCTATTTTGACCAATTTAAAATATTTTTAAATGTACTGTTATTTTTGTTTATTTTTTAAAATAACATCAGTATATTTTAGACTTGCATGCTTTTTTTAACGTAAAATTTTGAAAGGAGATAATGTTACTATCATAACAGTAATTTTACAAAGATGGGATTGCATCATAGCTTTGTTATGATGAAGCTGATGATTTCATAAATAAGAAACTGAAACGAAATAGTGTATGTAATCTTAGAATTACCAGTATTAGAATGTTGAGCTTTCCTCTATTTTTCATTTGTTTCTTAATATTTAAGAACTGCCTGTGATAAAATTTTCTATATTGATATTTTCATTCTGATCAATCACTCATTCTGTTTTGACCAATGAATGTTTGTTCATGTGTAATACAGTTTTTATATTTAACCTTCATTTAAAATAAGAATTTTAAGAAAGGAATAACATGAAGGAGAAAGTAGTGTTTTTAATTCAACTGTTCAACTTTAAAAAGAGGCATCCAAATATTTCTGGAAAACATAATCATAGAACAAATATGTAATATGACAATATGAAATAAATTATGTAATAACCTATTCGTAAAAATATTATTGGCAGGGTTAACATTACCCCCCCCCCCCAGCAATACTAATAGTCAGAGAGCTTTACATTTGCATTGTAGCATTAGCTATTTAAAAACTATTTAAGAGTCCATTTCCAATGCTACAAGCAGTCCAAAAAAAATAAATCAGACTAATCATGATATTGTTTGTTTGGATATACAAGCCTTTTTAAATAGTTGAACACTGATAATTCCAAAGGTGCTTTTTCAAGAGAACTGAAGAAGCTTCTTGGATGAAAAGCGAAACATCTTCAAAGAAAAACCAGAAAGTCCAGTTGCTGTGTTCAAAAGTTCTAGGAACATATATATGAATTCCAATGACTCTGCCTACTCAGATTCCTCTAACTAATTGGTTCAGATTGAAGGAGCTGCTTGGATGAGCAGCTAAATGTCTCAAACCAACAACAAAGTTCAATTGCCATGACTCAACTTCCATACTACTAGAAACTTTCTCAGATATTGGCCACTATTGCAAAACTAACAAAATGATCTGGCTGAACAGAATTGTAACAAAGTAGACTAATGTTTATTTAAAATCTCCTATCATTCTCAAATAATCATTAGAAATGATTGATTTGGAAATTTAGCACTTTGGTTTTTTAAAAAAAATAAAATATAGCTTGTATATTTATATTTTGTTCATGCCTGATAGGCAATTCCACCTTTCTTTAGCTCCATTTGCAAACCTGTACTATATTAATCAAGGTTTGTAACACTACCTCAACTCTTGCTTTCAAAGAAAAGAGGGAATACAACAGTTTAAAAAGAAGTAATATTAGGAATTCTAAATTAATGTACTCTTAGCAAAAAAATTATCTGACTTCTAAAATCCAAAAGGAAATAGAACCTCCAAATAAGCTACAAAATATTCAGTATTTTCTGAGATTCTTATGTGGCTGGCTAATTTAGAATTTTCAGAATGGATACTGAAGCAGGAAGAAATTAGATGCCAAGAGGGAAAGAAGTAGTGTCATGTTTATTTAAATTGTCCCTTTTAATTGCTTCCAGCTTCCAGGGTGAGCCCAAGTGTTAGGGGCAGTCTCCAGAATTCTAATCACAAAATAATTGCTTTTGCTGAGAAATTTTATACCTTGTAAGCAATCCCCACCGCCACCTCCAGAGATGCTTAGTTTAGGTATGGTTTGGAAGATTCCTATTAATGAGGATTAAGTGTCTAGCAGGTATTGAGTGCCTAACTAAGACAAAAAAGATGAATCATTTAATTAAAGTTAGAACAAAAAGTTTGTTATCTGATAACTTGCAAAAGTGAATAGGAAGCACTAGCTTCTCTAAGCAGCCTGTCTTTCAGGTGTTAATTAAAAAATAGGGGTCAATAACAATACACTCAATTACACAGTAGGTCAAGTGACATATGTTTGCAAGTCTGTTATTGCTTAAGAATTAAAGTGTAGAAACAGCATATGTTTAATCTTTTTAAATATTGTCCACAGTATTAAAATATTATGCATAGTTAACATAATATTTTAAATATGTTAAATTAACTTAGTAAGCATATTAATTATTTAACAGCTTTCTCTTAAAATTGTCAAAGGATTGTGTACAGTTAATAAACAACAAAGCAAGAAAAATATAACACTAATCCTATTCTAAAAATTCTATCAGAATTTTTAATAGAAATCCTATTTCTATTAAACTAACCACAGTAATTAAAATAAATATAATTTAAATATATTAAATAAAATGTGCCTTTAACACATTATAACTAAACTAAAAAAAAATGGGAACCCCTTCTGAAGAGAGTGCATTTCAGAATTTGGGCTTGATGAAAGAAAGTCCTTTCTGATATGCTAATTAATTGGCCATTGGCAATGGAAGTATCTTTAAGAATGTCTTTCTTGCAAATCCTAATAGCCTGGCAAGTTTAGAATGAAAGAGATAGATTTTTAGATTCTAGTGCACTTAGAGCTTTCAAGATTAACATATTTCTCCAGGCTTGTTGCTTTACTGTGAAATACCAGTAATTCAGAATCTACACTTGATCTGAGAGCCAAGTTATGTTCATGCAAAGTTTAGCCCAAAAATGTTTATTGTTTTTGCTGTCAACCACTATTTCACATATATTTGCCACTTGCCTAAACTGAATTCTTTTGTTGTATACAGTAGATGCCTTAGGTTAGGTACATCTTTCCTGATCTTTAGATTGGTGTAAGGTACATAAAAAAATGAAAAACAAAAATAATACATCCTGTTCAATTCAAATGGAACTTACTTGTCCAGAATTGGTAAAGACATTCTAGATGCCAAAATACATTTAAGCGTAAGGGCTACTTGAAAGTTTACTTGTTCAATATTATATATTTAATATACTTATACCCTGCCAAATTATCTCAAATCCAAACAGCAATACAATATATTAAAATGAAATTAATAATACAGGTGTCATTGCTTAATAACCTTCTTCAGCAACATTCAAAGTTATGACAGCACTTTATAAATGGTACTTACAATGAGTCCTCAAATTTCTGGTCATCACAGTTTGCCACAGTCATTTGATCACAATCTGGGAACTTGGCAACCAGCTTGCAATTACAATGTCATAACATCCCCATGGTCATGTGATCACTACTTGTAACATTCCCTTCCAGCTTCTGACAAGCAAAGTCAGTAGGGACCTTGCAGGAGGATGCAAATGGTGACCATGTGAAATTGTTGATCAGATGTTATTCCACAATGTTATGGGATTCGCTTAATGATGGCAACCAGAAGTGCTGTTGCTAAGTGGCATAGTCGTGTGAAGTCTACATGACTTTATGACTACATCACTTAGCAACGGAAATTTTAGTCCCAATTACTGTTATTAACTGAGGACTATTTATATTAAATGCAGATAGTTTTTGGTTATATTAATTATTTTTATATATTTAATAAAATAAAAATAGATTAATTAAAATGGTGAGGGACAGTCTTCTAATATTCATATTGGAATAGCCCGGTGATGGCGAACCTATGGCACGCGTGCCACAGGTGGCACGCGGAGCCATATCTGTGGGCATACTAGCATTGCCCTAGCTCAACTCCAGCACATTTTTGGGCCTTTCGGATCTACCGGAAGTCAGGAAATGGGTTGTTTCTGGCCTCCGGGGGGAGAGGCTGTTTTCACCCTCCCCAGGCTCCTAGAAAGCCTCTGGAGCCTGGGGAGGGTGAAAAACAGGCCTACCGGGCCCACCGGGCCATCGCATGCCAAAAGCGGGGGAGAATATGGAGGGGTTATGTATGCATGTGCAGGGGGTTGGGCCCATTGAATTATGGGTGTGGGCACGCGCCCCCGCGCCCTCCCCCCGCTTTTGGCACATGGCGGCAAAAAGGTTAGCTATCACTGGAATAGCCTATGTGAACAGTAAGCTTTCAAAAGAAGCTCAGATGAGGTTATAACAGATGTTCCCAAACTTAATGGGGAAAGAATGCCAGAACATTTGAAATAATCATGGGGAAAGTTCATCTTCAAGCAGCTGCAAGATGATACTAGCTATTCCCAGTATACATAGCAGGACCTCTCCTAATAAACACTGTGATTAGATCTGTAATGGGGAAGACATTCTGACAGGTATCATTGTCCCAAATTGTTTGAGGCCTTTCTAATTGTTTGTGAAATATGTTTTTACAAAGAACGAGGGAAAACCCACATATGAATGCAAACTTAAATAGCAAAAACGAAAGGCTCTTTCCTTACAAAAGAATAGATCACAGAAATGTTACAACTAAGTGAAAATTACTACAAAGTAAACTTTAGCCACATGATGTGTTCTTTAGTCTTTCCTTTACACCAATAAAAAACCAATCAAATACTGCAAGTTGACACACCTTATGAAGCCAGCTTTTGATACTTGATACATGAATATCTTTCTATGAATGCATGATAGTCTTTTTAGAAACAATTGAGGCATGGTAGATGAATTTTTTTTCATAGATACATTTTAAATATTTGGAATATATTTGCCCAACACATTAACATATTTAAATCTTAACTTCATTTTAAGAACCTTGTATAACTAGAATATTTATCCAATAGACACCAAAAGGCATGATCACACATGTTGATCAGCACACCAAATTTATTTTATATGCAAAAGAAACTGTTCCTTTGGAATCTGTGTTTTAAATGGCAACCACCCCCACCCCACCCAAGCATGACCTGAAAATTAGATTGTAGGCTTTAATAAAGCATTAATTTGTGTGATTTACAAAAGATTATCCATTTAAAATTTTATTATCTTGGATTTGAACCAGTTGCATTGAAAATCCTAGTTTTACAATGTCACTTTTTCACTTTTTTTAGAGATTAATCCAACTGTTCAGTTTCATCAACAATGAAAGAATTTTAATAAAATAAACTCAATTTCAATTAATCAGAACAAGTAATTGGGTTTGCCTATTTTGCCAGATCAAAGTTCCTGTCCTTTTAACAAATGATAAATATATTTCTTGTGATCTTACAATGAGACTGAATGTTTTTAAAATAGGTTTAATAAACACATCATAGTTAAAAAGAATTTTTCTGAAAACAGGGATCAAATTTTAATTTCTTCAATGTTGTCTAAACATATCTGACTGCTTTCAGGGCTGGAAATACAACAGTGTTTTGACTATACTCAAAGCAAGAACTGGCCAAGATTTTAAGATGCCAAATTATAGCTCTCCAGATGGGCTTCTAGTGGTACATGCTCAACATAATTTTCATTTGAAAAAAAACCCAAGAGGGTCATAAATGTGCCTGAAAATGTAACTGAAAATCAGCAAAAGTAAACCCCCACATTCTGAAAGAGAGAACCTTGGCGTTTATCCATTCCATTAAAACTTAATATCTGACATCAGTTTGATTAAAATATTTTAAAAAGTTCATTTGTTCTACATCAATGGCTTTTGGTTTAATCAAGTGTAAATTCAATCTGATATAAGCATGGATGATTTTCCATCTCTGTAAACAATTTTTCTTTGAAACTTAATTTCAGTTGGTTGACAAATTTATTTTTTAGCTAAAATCTCCATCCTGTAAGGTCTGTCTAAAAAGATTAGCAATAAACAAACAAAATGTGTAGTTTATCTTTGGTTCAGTTATCCAAGTGTTACCATTTATAATATCCAAAATTTTATTTATCTTTATTTATTTATTAAATTTTTATGCTGCACATACTGATGATACGGTGACTGGGTGGCTTACGATATATTGAAAAGTAAAAAAGGACCAAAAACAAATACAATTATAAAAATTGAATAGAAAAGCTGAGAACCAAGATGATGGTGAACCCTGGGGGTGGGAATCTTATCTTCCTGGTCAGCCACCCCCACTGTAGCAGACTTCTGTTGAGAACAGAGCCAAGTTTTTAGGCTCTTCTGGAAGGCAAGGAATGTGGGGGCGGGCTTCACATTTGAATATTCCAGAGGGCAGGGACCAGAGCAGAAAAGGCTCTTCTTCTGAAATTCTTTGGCCAACAGGATCTGCAGTAGGCCCTTTCCAGTGGAACGAATGAAGTGGGCTAGTCCCCATTGGGAAGAGATGGTTCTTCAGATACCCCAAATGACATAGTAACTATCAATATCTAAAAATATATAATGCTCAAATATAAAATATGAAATTACTAAATGTACCCAATCCTTTGGCTATTTTCAATTTTTGATAAATATGAATATGATCAACCCAATTCCCTGTAACTAAATGTTTTCCTTCAGGATTTTTGCAGAAAATCTATTTCAGGCTTCAGCATTTTCAATTTGTAAAAAAATGTCCCTTATGCAAAGTTTTGCCTTTATCTAAACCTGTTCAGTCCTATGACATTCTATGATACAAATAATGATCAGTTGGAGTCAGCAAACCACGGGAAAGCATTTGCACTCGCATGGTGCCATGCACCTCCATCGGCCGTCCTGTATGGCAAGTATAAAAGGATACCATTCACGGAAAGATACTGTCCCTGAGGCTCAGAAGAGGTGGACATGAAGCCGCTGGGTGAGATCATCCGATGATACGGGTGAGGTATCAGCAATATGTCGATGATACCCAGCTGTATATCTCTACCCCACATCAATTCAGTGATGCGGTGGATGTGATGTGCCGGTGCCTGGAAGCTGTGAGGGTCTGGATGGGAGTCAATAGGCTCAGACTTAACCCAGACAAGACCGAATGGCTGTGGGTATTGCCTCCTAAAGACTATGTTGACTGTCCATCCTTGGTTCTGGGGCAGGAGAAATTGTCCCCCTCAGAACGGGCTTGCAATTTGGGTGTCCTCCTAGACTCAGCTAAGATTAGAGCAAAATCTGACAGCTGTGGCTAGGGGGACCTTTGCACAGGTTCACCTGGTGCACCAATTGCAACCCTACTTGGACTGGGAGGCTCTCCTCATGATCGCTCATGCCCTTGTCACCTCACGGTTAGATTATTGCAACGCGCTGTACATGAGGCTACCCTTGAAAAGTGTTCAGATACTACAGTTGGTACAGAACACAGCCACGCGAGCTGTCGTGGGTGCACTTAGGTACACTCACATTACACCAATTCTCCACGAGCTGCACTGGCTCCCTATTGGTCTCCGGTCACAATTCAAGGTGTTGGTTATTACCTTTAAAGCCCTACATGGCTCAGGGTCAGGTTATCTTCGAGACTGCCTTCTACCGCATAGCTCACAGTGACCAGTAAGATCCCACAGAGTTGGTCTCCTCAGGGTCCCGTCAGCCAAACAATGCTGGCTGGCAGGCCCGCAAGGGAGGGCCTTCTCTGTGACTGCCCTAGCTCTCTGGAACCAGTTATCTCCTGAGGTCCGGACCATCCCCTCCCTATTGGCCTTCCGAAAAACAGTGAAGACCTGGCTTTTCCGGCAGCCCTGGGGCCGTTGATCTCTCTCTTGCGATCTGGCGAGATCCGGTCATGAATGGTATGAATGAGTTTTAATGTTTTTAATTTTAAAATGTTTTTTATTAGGATTTTAAATGTATCGTGAGCTGCCCTGAGTCTTCGGAGAGGGACGGCATATAAATTGAATTAAATTGAAAATTGGAGACTATGAGTCACATGCTCCTTAGATGTTCCTTTTATATGGAGATTAGGAAAAAAGATATTCTGCCAATAACTGCTAGGTATCCTGGCGTTCCGACACTACCTATCTTCAGTGCTGCTTAAGGATGAACAGTCCATAACTACACCACAGGTGGCCAGATTCTGTGCAGCAGCACTGGGGATTCGTCACAAATACATGTCTTCTCCACCATAGCGATGTTATATAACAATTGTGGCAAACCCATTGCACTGCTTAGTCATTTCCCTTTTAACATTGAACCTACAAAGGGCCACATAGTTTAGGGATTGCAACTATCATATAGTCAGACAATGTATAATTGACACTGGATTTTATTATAGATTTTAGTTGTTATTTATTATTTTATACTAGAAGTTTTAAGTGTATATATACTGTGTGCTATTATTTGCTCTGGTCTAAGACTAATAATAATTGTTGTTGTTGATACAAATAATGTGTCAGCGATCTAATTTGTTCTGTTTTCATCGCTGCCATGAAGTTCCAAGAGAAAAGAAAAAAAAGTAGTTAGCAGAAGCAGTTTGAAGTTTTAGTAGCCTGATGTTTGACCTAGTATTCTTCTCCCCTTAGCAGATAACGTAACCCAGGTGATGGAGGGAGGGGGACATTCCTGTGAACTGAAGCAGTTGGCAGAAGAGACTGACTTGGAAGATGGCCAATGAGGCACTGGGGTTTTGAGAAGCGGAAAGGGAGGGGTTGGTTTCAGAGAATCAGTTTTGGCTGCACATGAGTTCAGGTCGGATCATAAATTCTTCAATAAATGAGAGATTCATCAAAGACTTTGTGTTTGAGAATGAAATTTATTTGAGATTACGTCGAAACCTGACATAATGATTGAACAAAAACATTAAATAATATAGTTTTATATCAGAAGGACCCAACGTGAATCTAGAACAAGGCTCCAACAAAATAGTATTCAAATATACTTACTCTTTTTTTCATATAATAATTTTATTAAAGATTATAATTTTAACAGTCAAAAATACAAAGTAAAAAAGAAAGAATAAAAAGAAAGAGAAGATGCAACAAGGAAAGAAAAAAGAAAAAAATAGAGAAATACAAAATAAAGAAAATAATATAATAAAGAAAAAATAAGTGTACAAAAAAGTGATTTTCCACAAGTATAAACAATTTTAATAAATTATCACTTCCTCTTAAAATACAACATTTTTTTCCTATATGCCATTTCTTATCTATAGACAAATACATATAGAATTGCCATTTCAATCCTGATGTCAAGAAATGTCCATTTGGGTTATCAGAAATAACAACTATTTCAACATTGATCAAATAAACCAACTTTATATTCTTTCCTTTTATATTTAATAATGTTAATCTTTAGTCCATTCAAATAATTTCATAAGACTTAGTTTTTCTTTTTCTTTGCCCCTTCTCACAAGATTTTTCAAAATTTTAATAATGTTTCTTTTGTAAATGTAATGTAAGAAAATATCCAGGCTACTCTCTTGGTTTTTTATTTGTATACCCCTTTAATTATTAAAACAACACCTGGTTTCTTTTTATGTCTAGTGTAAGATGTTTTTCTATGTCATTCTGGTAGCCAGTCATTTGTAAATGCACTTCAACTCAGATTTGAACTTGTCAGGTAAAACTTGTTCCTCTTTTATAACTTCTTTTAGATATAGTTTCACCATAGACACAGATGACTCTATTGATACTATTAATTTCTAAGCTCATTTTAAAAAATATTCTTCAATATGTCCAATATTAGAATATTTTGCTTCATTCTGCAACTGTAAGTTGAATTTATGAGTTCTTCTTCCTTTATAATTAACTAGCTGGACACCTGTGCTTCGCTACAAAACTATGTGATTGGGCGTGATAAATTGACACTTAAAGCCTGAAATTTAATGTAGAATGTGTAATTCTGTAGCATCAGGGCATGTTAATATAAGGCAACTGGCAGTTGGAACAGAGTAAAATGTCCCGGCCCGCAGGCTGGATGAGTCATGAGCCAGCCACGCCAATGCCTGGTTTAGCAAAGGGGTAGCATCAGAGTGTGTTAATATAAAGCAACTGGCAGTTGGAACAGAGTTCTTTTCAGGTGGGGAGGGGGAGTATAATGTCTTAACTCCTTAGTATCAGAGCGTGTGAATATAATACTGTATATGATATGCTAATGATCTGACTGTCATTTTGAAAAATTCTTTCTTAACGAGCACTAAAAACCAAGAGGAACAAATGTGCCAAATTTCAAGTTTATAGGCTTTACTGTTCTGGAGATTTCGTGATGAGTGAGTGGTATTTGGCTTTTATCTATATAGATTCCAAAATCTCATTTCGAAATTAATCTGGACCCTTAATCAATTTGTAACTTTCCACAGTCAAAAGTTTTAATTACCTTTTTGCTATTTGTGTGTGTGTGTGTGTGTGTGTGTGTGTATTTATGTTCTTAAACTATTAGTTTAAACTTTCTTTTGCTAAGGTTTGAGGGAAATTCACTCAGTGCTGGGAAACATGTTGATCCAAAGGTTTCTAACAAGTGAAAAGCAATTAACAAGCAACTTCTGAAAGTGATTAGAAAAGGAAATATGCAAACTTAGTGTCCTTTTAAAATGCTGACCGCGATTTGAGCAAGATAGATATTCCCTTGTCTCCCAGAGTTCTAAACCAGAAGCTGGTTGTCTTATGGTGTCTGGAACACTTGTGGGCAATCTCAAATTCTCTCTTTGCCCATAGAGGTTTCAAAGAGCTCATCCACTTTCTGCTTTTTCATTCTTCTGTACTTGTCGGATTAGCTTTCTGCTAATGCAACTTTTCCTTCAAAAGTCAAAAATAATATAAATTTATCCTCATATAGTATATCAAATTACAAGCTTAGATAAAACACCCCAATTGGCCTAAAGCAGGAGTCTGCAACTTTAAACATTCAAAGAGCCATTTGGACCCGTTTCCCACAGAAAAGAGCCACAAAACCTGGGTGGGTGTGGCCAACTCTACGTCACTCATTCCCACCCAGTTACATGACACCCCCCCAGCCACGCCTACCCAGCCAGTCATTAGGGCAGAGAACTGGTTTTTAAAAAACACCGGGAACCACAAAACCCTTTTGACATCTCTCTCATGCTCTCCTCCATTCTCTGTATTTCTCTATGTCTCTCTCCCCCTCTCCCCCCCTCTCCCCCCCTCTTTTTCTCCCCCTCTCTCTTTCTCTCTTTCCCCACTCTGTCTCTCTCTCCCTCTCTATTTCCCCCCTCCCCTCTCTCTCTGTGTATCTCTCTCTCCCTCTCTATATTCTCCCTCTCTGTATTCTCCCTCTCTCGCCTTTCTTTGTATCTCTCTCTCTCTTTGTGTCTCTCTGTCTCTCTGTCTCTCACTCCCCACTCTTTCTGTATCTCTCTCTCTCTCTCTCCCCTTCTCACCCTTTCTATCTCCCTCTCTCTGTCTCTTTATGTGTCTCTTTTCCCTCTTCTATCTCCTCCCCTTTCTCTGTGTCTCTCTATGTCTCTCTCTCCCCCCCCCACTCTCCCTTATGCATAAAGCAAATTGGGTGACCTTTAGTCAGTTTGCTTTCTCTTAGCCCAAGGAAGCAGGCAATGACAAACTTCTTCCAAACTTTTGCCAAGAAAACTGCAGGGACTTGTCTAGCCAGTCACCATGAGCCAATACTGATTTGAAGGTAGTCCCCTCAGAAAAATCAAGATTATGAAATTTTCTCATCTCACCTTCCAAAGATTGCAGCATAAAGAAAAAAAACTTATACTTTGACTTTATTTCTCATGATTGAGATTAAATTCTTTGTTTATTAACAATTGTAGAAGGCAAATCAAGAAATAGTTATATTCCCCTCCCCCCAGCGTATTCCAGGGGTGTTATTTGCCTGGAAAGTATGCAAGTTTCTTTCACATGTAGTTCTTGAAAGAAAATGACAGGAATCAGTCTGTTTCAAATTTTATATTTTTTATTCAGTAATTCTATATTAGCATCAGAAAATCTTCTAATTTGGCCAACTCCTGGAAATATTTTTCCATAACAGCCACTACAGATCACCATTAATTAATTTCATTAATTTTTCTTTAAAGCAACTCAACTTTTAATGCCTATTTTGTAAGAATTATTAATTACTGTATATACTCGTGTATAAGCCGACCCGCATATAAGCTGACCCCCCCCCAATTTTACCCCCCAAAACTGGGAAAACTTGTTGACTCGTGGGGGTGGGAAATGCAGCAGCTACTGGTAAATTTCAAAATAAAAAAAGACTGGTCATAAGTGCGAAGACCGGTCAAAAGTGTGAGGACCTGTCAGAAATCACTTTTTTCAGCCCTCTGGGTAGTCCTTTTGTGCATATGGACTACTCAGAGGGCTGAAAAAGTTATTTTTGACTGGTCCTCACACTTGTGACCAGTCCTCGAACTTACGACGGTCCTCACATTTTATGTTTTTGCCTTATCTTGTCACTCCCACTCTTTCTCATTCTTTCTCTCTCCCCCTTTCTCTCATTCTTTCTCTCTTTCTCTCTTTCATTGTCTCTCTCTCTCTGATTCTCTCTTTCTCTCATTCTCTTTCATTCTGACTCTCTCCTTTTCATTCTTTGTCTCTTTCTCTCTGTCATTCTGATTCTCTTTCTCTCTCTTTCATTCTCTCTCTTTCTGTCTCTCATGCTCTCTCTCACTCTCTGATTCTCTCTGATTCTCTCTTTCTCTCAGTCTCTCTTTCATTCTGTCTTTCCTTTTCATTCTTTGTCTCTTTCTCTTTCTCTCTCTGTCTCATTCTGATTCTCTCTCTCATTTTCGCTTTTAAAAGAGGGGGTGGCAGAAGCGGGAAGAAGCGTCCGGGGAGCAGCTTTTGCTCTCCAAGCCTCCCTGTGCCGTCCCTCGTCCCACAGCCTCTTCCTCTTTCTTTCCCCCCACAGGCAGGCAAGGCTGCTCCGGTCGCCCCGACCCTGCCCGAAGCGTTCCTTTCCGAGGTGGGAGAGGGGCGCGGGTCCCCCACCTCGCCTAGGCTCCCTGCTTCCCTCCCCCGGCTGAACTGTTCCAATTCGAGGCATGGTGCGAAGAAACCCCTCGGAATGGAACGCTTCTTGCAGCCTCGGAGCTGCGGGCGGGCGGGAGGGAGGGAGAGAAGGGGAGACGCGGCTTGCGGGTCCCAAAACCGGGCAGGAGGAGCCTCGGCCACCGCAGGAGAAGCTGGAGAGGGCGAGGCAGGAGGATCCATCGCCAAGCTAAAACAGACTCTTAAAAGCCTACTTTCGCTGTGTCCGGAACCTGCCCAGCGAGCAGGTTGGGCGTCTCGGGCGGGTTAAAGGAACCTGCTCCCTGGGCAGGTTCCGGACACAGCGAAAACAGGCTTTTAAGAGTCCGTTTTAGCTTGGCGATGGATCCTCCTGCCTCGCCTTGACTTGGCCATCATGGATCCTCCTGCCTTGCCTTGACTTGGCCATCATGCCTTCAATTCCTCTAACCCCCCTGAGCCGCCGCTGCCCAAACAAACGAGTCGCCAGCGCTCTCCCCAACCTTCAAAAGACTCCGATCGCTTCGCCCATTAGTAGATCACTTCGCCCCCCATTAGTAGTAGTAGGAGGGGGGTCAAGAAGCCTCTCCAGGTCCTCCTCGCCCCGTTCCATCGTAAACCTTCCCAGCGGATCTTGCCTTCTCTGGTTTAAAACACACACCCCACTCGTTCAGCCGGCAATCTCTTACATGCGACCCTGCCGGGCAGGACTTGGTCCCTGAGCAAACTGGCGTTTGGGATCGTTTCAGGAATCAAATCTGTTCACCTGTAAATTGCACACACACACACACACACACACACACACACACAC
>WNWU01000041.1:11400177-11486168 GCA_012654045.1 Ptyas mucosa | reverse complement strand
GTGGAGGTGGTCTGTGTACACATGTAATGGGCAGTGGGTGGAGGGGTGGGCGCATCCCCGGACCGCGCTGATTTTACACCTCCCTGCAACCCCTAAAGCCAAAAAGGGGCGCGGGGGAGGGGCACCACACCCCCCCACCCCATTTTGGCTTTAGCAAGCGTCCCTGCAACTGCGGGAGCCAAAACGGTTGCAGGGGAAAAGTCATTTTTTTCCGTGACCCGGGTATAAGCCGAGGGTGCGTTTTTCAGCCTGAAAAACGGGCTGAAAAACTCGGCTTATACGCGAGTATATACGGTACATCATTATTATGTGTTCAAAATCAGTACAGTACATTAATTCCTCCTATAAAGAGTAGATTATATTAAGCATTTCTATGTGGAAGTATGGTAATTCCTGCCTGTCATTGCAGACAATATATTGCCTATTCTGACTTTAGTATGCATGAGCTGATTGTAGTGCAGTATCAGGCAAAAATATTTATGGGGGGTGGGGAGGAATGCCAGATTGAATGCTTTTCCTCCAGTGTTTGACTCTAAAGAGGAGACTGGCAAAAACTATTTATTCTGGGAGCACTTATCCTGTTGCAAACTTTATATGAATTTCTGCACTATGCTTTTAGTTTGTTTTCAGTATAAATCCTGCACAATGTGTTTGTATTTTTTTCTTCTGGAAAGAGAAATAACAGATTATTTCTCATTAAACGAATCAGTACAACTAGCAATTATGTTGCATTATGCAAGTAAATGAAAAGCACATTTAAAATGAATCTAATTCATCTACATAGAACGTTATCAAACATTTATTTGTTTGTTTGTTTGTTTGTTTATTTATTTATTTTCATTCAGCTCTTCTAAAGGTAAGCCATTGGAGACATGTGATATTTCATAGTATTGTATGCCATGAAACTGAACTGGGAGGATATAGTTAAATTATCTATTTTATTTAGCAATTTTATAAATGCCTGTAATTATATCTGGAGATAGAAATAATAATTATGGCATTCTGTGAGGGCATTGAGAGAATATTTGTTTAAGATTGAATCACGATATGAGGTGAGGGGGCAATAATTCACAATATACTTTATTGATTAGTCAATTGACCATATTAAACATAAGCAACATAATAGTAAAATACAGTAATATGAGATAAGATACAGTGAAATGAGATAAATAGCTATTGTGAGATAAAATAAAATACAGTAGATAAGAAAGAGTAAGATAAAACAGTAAGGCAAAATAGAAGAAAACTATTAATTAAATCAATTGACTGTATCATATATATATACAATTGATACAAAAATGCAAATAGATAAAAAGAAAACAAAACTTCATAATAGATTGTTATCCCTATATTTATCTCCAATCTGATCAAGATTGTCCTGTTTTTGTCCTCTTTGAGATGGACTTTGAAATCATGAGTGCAGTCTTATTAATGATATTTAGGTTTGTTCCCTGCAATAAATAAGACTCCTGGGTGCTCCCATATTTTTTAGTTTTTACATAAGGCCCTTACTGGAGAGTACAATTTCCAGTAAACAAGAATGTGTCCGGTGTCTTCAAAGGCTGCTATTCCCTAAATGCACAATCTTGGGACTCTAGTTGGGAGTCTATGAAACCTCCCATGTCTTACCATTGAGTCCAGTTGTTTGAATCAAGATCTAGAAAAATGTCTTCTGAAATGTTGATGTATGTAAGTTGTTAAATATTTTTCTAACTGGAAGACTGATTTTTTGACCCAGCCACTTCAGAGACTTGACGCATTTAAATACTGCAATATCATCTTGACAGTTGCATCAATAAATCTTTGTTTGAAAGCTTTCTTGGCCTTTAGATCTAATTGGACTGCGAAGTGGTTGGAAAATCCATATTGAGACATGATATTTGAAAGTTGGGTGGCCTAAGCGCAAGGTTGCTTGTTGTGTAGTTGCTTTTTGAAGCACAGCTTGAGTAGCTTTGTTTGGGTCCATGAATAGGATGTTCAGCCAGTAATTAAAAACTTCAATTACTAAATGGATTTGTGTAGGGGCTATGCCCAACTCTCCTTATTGCTGGGGCTGGTGTAAACTTTGCTTGTCAAAAGGTCACAAAAGGAGATCACATGACTCTGGAACACTGCAACCATTATAAATATGGGTCAGTTGCCAGGTGTCTGAATTTTTATAATGTGACCATGGGGATGCTGCATTGGTCGTGAGTATGAAAAGCAGTCAGTCATTAGTCACCTTTTTCAGTGCTGTTGTAAACAACACTAGTGGTTGCTAAACAAATGGTTGTAAATTGAGAAGTACCTGAATTTTAAAGATTATTTTCAGTAATCATATACAGTAGATCTGTATATGATAATGTTGTTATCTGGATTGGAGCTGTTTAGACCAACTTCTTCCATGTAAAATGAAGTGGAAACTAGGGATTGGAATATTGAGGAGACTTGGCAGAAAATCAGAAATATGCTTCTTAGAGGCAGCACCCACCCTTAGGAATAGCTATTAGACATTTGGACAGCATCTATATTCCTAAATTTTAGAAAGGTTATGGAAATGGATTTGTTCAGAAAGGAGATTTGAAGTTGACAGGATATTTGGATTTAAGATCTAGATATAGGTGTCTGTTGTAATAAATATTTTTAACCATCATGCAGGTGATTTTTGGTTTACATATTTACATCTTTTTACAACATAACTATAAGGTATAGATCATAATAGAATTTTTCTATAGAAAATATTTCTATTTTCTATTGCCATCTAGTGATATAAATACTGTTTGATCCTGCCATGTTTGAACAAAGTAAAGTTTGAACTAACCAAATTTATCCCATTTTGATGAAACATACTACTTGCAAATAAAGGAGCTATGCTACAGGACGAATAATTGAGGGCTAAATTAGGCTACTATTATACTATTGTATATGTGTATGTGTTAATTCCTGTTAACTATTTTGTTATTCATAACATTATTTTGGTCTGTTTTGTAAGGGGTGGGAGATTAACATGATTGTATTATATTAATCAGCATTGAATTAGGGAGGATACTATGTCTATCTGTGTTAATCTTTTTTAAGATTCTTTTTTAATGTTGTGTTTCTTTTTGTTTTTTTTAAATATTTTGGCATTTTTATTAACTTTTTTGAATAAACTAAATATTATAAAAATATTTTAATATGAATATTGTTTCTGTTTTATGAAATCAAATATTAATGTACTGTTTAACATCTAATCTTTTAACATATTGTGTGTCCCTAGTTATATGCAGCTTCCAAGGACATGTGCAGCAAGGCTTAGTTCTAGAACTAGGAGAAACTGTTCAGATCTTGGAAAAATGTGAAGGTATGATATATTAAAAATATTTTTTCTGGGGTTTATTAACTGCCCCATCTACTTACTTTGCCTTTTCTCTTTATTCAGATAGTAACAATAATTTGATCATAATGGTATCTTGTGGGTGTACTTCTGTAGCCAATGCTACACTAAAAACACTGGAATATAAATTTTATATCCCCTTCCCCTGTTTTCATTCATTTGCCATCTTTTGTCTTGTAAAGAGGAGATGAATAAGATGGGAGAAATAAATTTCTGTAATCACTGAGTTCATTGTTTTTTATTAGGCATTGGAAAGCCAACCATGTTGAAATTGTCTATGCATTCCCCAAAAGGAGTGCATTTTATATTTTGCAGACCTATGTTTCAATAAATCATTTGAGAACCATGATTATTCAAATGCTTTGTAAATCTAATCTGACCCACTTTCTATAAGAAAGATTGAAGCATTATTAGTAATCCTGTCAGAAAGGGGTCAGCATATTTATTAACCATCTGTCTAGAAATATTGGAACTTCATTTCTGGGAGGATAAGGGTGGCTTGTGATGATTTTATAACAATAGGGAATATAATTAGATTCTAATACGTAGTCCATATTATTTAATACCATTGGCTAATTTCAAACTTTCTTGAAAATATTGTAACTACAGTAAAATTTATAGTAAATAACATATAACACTACAGGTTGTCCTCAAGATATGATCACTATTGACCTTGCCCATTATGGTCACATGACTCACCAGTCATTAGATGAAACATGTCATCTAATGAACCTCCATCCCTGCTCTCTCCAATGAAATGTAAAACAAACATGAGGGTTGTTAAGTGGAAGATGGGGTGCTTCCTGGGTGGGGGATACCATTGGAAGCCTAGTACAGGCACAGATCCATCTGCCCTGGCCCTCCCAAGGTCTCCCCGAGATGTCCCCTGCTCTACTTCCCATACTATGGGTCCAATAAATCTTTGCCCCTCTCACCAGTCCTCCAGTCCTTAGGCTTAATTCCCACCCACCAGGCCAAGCACCCTTCTCCTCACTTACCTTTTAAAGGTCTTCCAGAGAACTGGAATGACTTTCATTTTTGTGTGGCCACCATTTTATCTTCTCACAAAATGGTGATTGTATCTGAGTTGCTGCCATGGGGCCCAAGGACAAATTGCTTCATTTTGCTACCTTAACAAGGCCTGCAGCATCTTCTATAATACAGTGCAGACCTCTGTAAGGCAGCAAAACAAAACAGTTTGTCTAATGGCTACCATTTTGTTCACAAATGGTTGGGACAAAATGGTGGCCACATTTAGGTTGCTGCTGCACAGCCCTAGGACAAACTGCTTCATTTTGTTGTCTTACAGAGGTCTGCATAGTGCTGCAGAAGCTTTCTGCAGCAGTCAGAAGCTTCTGCATCACTGTGTAGATTTTCTACTGTAAGGAAGCAAAATGAAGTAATTTTTCTGGCAACTGTCAAATGGATGGGCAAAATGGAGGTTGCATTGCTGGTAACATACTGCCTGCTCTTCTTCCACATGAGGTCTGGAGAGTTCCAGAAAGTAAGTGGGAGGTGATGAGTGTGTGAGGAGGAGACCCAAGCACTTGCAAAGTTCTGCAGAGTGGGATGGGATGAGAGGCAGGAGTGTGCTGCAGCGACCCTGTGGTGGGTCGTAACAGCGAACGATCACAGGCCTATTGCAGCTGTCGTAACTTTGAAATGAGGTTATATGTGGCTTTTGGGGCTCCATAATTTTGTACGTTCATAGGTTATAAGGGTTATAATTGTATGTTACATTATAAGTAAAGGGTTAAATGTCTATATTGTATATGACAAACCAAGAACATTAAGGTGGCTTTTTATCTCAAGTATTTCAAAGTCTGCTATTTTCTTTGCAGGTAGTTAACCAGCTTTAATATTCCATGTAGTAATTGAGCACTTGTGCTTATACGAAATGATTATATGCCATCAAACTGATGTTGACTCTTAGCAACTACATAGATCGGTTTGAAATGTACTTGAAAAAAATTGTAGCTGTGAATTCAGAGTATGAATTTCAAACTAGGTTAGGATTTGGTATTAATGGTGTTTAAATCTTTAGGATGACTAGTTGCTGATATTGCCATATAGGAAAAGAAAACCAAGGCTGAAAAACCAAGGCTGAATTACAGTAGGAACATGGAATGTAAGAAGTATGACACTCTGAAACACAGTGATAGATGAAATGGCATTAACATTTTAGGCATCAGTGAATTGAGATGGAGTGGGGTTGAATATATTCATTCAGGAGATCATACTGTTTATTACTCAGGACAAAAAAAGGATGGAATGGTGTAGCATTTACAGTTAGGAATGTTATAGCAAGAATAATGCTTGGCTATAGTGCAATCAATGAATCAGTAATACTGATTAGACTTCATGGACAATTATTTAATATGACAGTCATTCAAGTTTGTGCTCCAACTACTGATGCAAAAGAGGCAGTTGATGATTTTATCACCATTATTTATAATCAGGTTAATTAGAAATTGACAGAAAATGCAAGTTTACAATGCTTGTGATTGGGGACTGAAATGCCAAAGTTGGAAAATTAAAAGAAGAAAACATAGTTAGATTGTATGGTTTAAGAAACCGAAAGAAAGCAGGAAACTGATTTGATTTTTACTACTCCAATGATTTCTTGATATTCAAATAAAATATTTTTTATCAGTTACTTGGAGTTAGTGAATATTTACCAAGTTTGCAAATGATACAGAGCTCAGAAGGATAACAAATGGTTTAAAATGGAAATTGAAGATTAAAAACATGTAGACAGACTTGAGCAATGGCCCAAAGTGAATAGGATGAATTTAATAGGGAAATTTTCTTATTTGAATTTGGATAAGAAAAACAAAAGAGAAAATGACCTTGTAGTATAATAACAATAGTATAGATCATGGAAAGAAATTGTTTTAATCTACTCTCTCCTGATCAAACTCCAGTTTGAATGCTGTGTTCACTTCTGGGCTTCATAAATCAATAAAGAAAGTGACAAATTGGAGCAATTCAAGGCAGGACTATAAAAAAGGTGAGAGTTCTGGAAACTAAATCCTATCAGAAAAACAAAGAAAACGTGTTAAGTTTGCAAAAGAGATAGCTATGTGGAATAAAATAACAGTCTTCAAATTGCCATACAGGATTGTCATACAGGAAAGAGAATACAGAGGGTAGAACCAAAAACACTGAGCTAAAACTATAAGGAAGTATGTTTGTGCTAAATGTCAGAACAAACTTCCTGAGAATACAAATTGTCAGCCAGTGGATCTGGCTATCATATATTTTCATTGCTGATGATTTTCAAATTGAGGCTGGATATCATTTGTTACAGGTACTGTAAGAGATCCTTCAGTGAGCGGAACGTGCCCTAACTCTGTGATTCTATAAAATATAGGTGGGAGATGTTCCTATTAACATTCTTATTTCATTAAAAAGATAAATTCAGACAACAACACTATGTAGTAATTGATTTTTAAAATTTCCATTTGACTATTCTGAGAGCAGAATTATTAGATGATCACTTATCAACATAAAAACTGGAACTCAGAGCTCTAATTAGGCATATTGCCAGAATATCATATGAACCCCCCCACAATTAATGAAAATAACATAATTTGTAAATGTTAACATGTTTTAATAATATATTTTAATATAATTGAATTTATTTTATTTTAGGTTGGTACAGAGGAATTTCAATAAAGAGACCTAACATAAAGGTATGTTTAGATGCTGCTTTTAACAAAAACAGTATTGAGTTTAATGCATCCTTTCAAATAATCTTACAAAGCCACTGGTAAATGTTGGCTTGAACTAATGAAACAAGTCTTCTGTATTGTCAATAATTGAGTTATAATAATAATCTCTTATAAAAGGCAGTCAATCATGAAAATTGAAATAGTCAATAAAGTTGACTAGGAGCCTTAGTCCTAATGTGTGGCATATGCAACATTCATTGCTAATGGTAAATATATTACCTGTCAGTTTTGGTATGCTTTTACTAGCCTGACAAAGCACAATGAAATGCTGGTTTTACCCAAAGCGCTTTACTTTAGTAACTATTTTGTGAGCCAAAATATGAGAAATATGTACACCATACAGTAGTCCTTGACTTATGACTGTTTAACAACAGTTCTAAAATTACAATGGTCTCAGAAAAATTGATTTACAACCCAACCTCAAAGTTAGGACTATTGCACTACCTCCATGATCACATGATCACAATTAGGGTGCTTGGCAATTGTTTTCAGTTTACAATGGTTGCAGTGTCTTCTGATCTCATGATCTCAATTTGCGACTTTCCGGGGCCCCAATTTCTGACAAGCTAGATTCACTTAACGGCCACTTGATTCACCTAATAATCAGGGTAAAAATAGTTGTAAAATTAGGTCTTGTCACATGATGATTCATTTACGTCTGTATTGCTTAGTGACTAAAATTGTGGTCCCAATTATGATTGTAAGTCAAGGATTACCTATAATTGTAAAGTTCTGGATTTAGAAAACTGATAAGACTTCCATGCTATTGAGAAAAAATCAATTTCAATCAATCAGATATTCTAATTTATCAGCACTTACCAAACTGTTTACTTAAGTGGGGTTGTTAAACTGAATTTATAAAAACCTTACAAATGTATCACATTTCATTTTGGGGAAATGCAAAATATAGGAAAACAGAAAGAAGTAATGAGACCTCAAAACTTAAACACAATAGATTTAAAAAAAAGAAAAGGGATTATAAAACTAGTTTCACCAAATGGGCTGATCAATACTGAATTCTGCTGCCCATCAATTGAAGCGTTCATTTAATACTAACTTACTTAACTTTATTGTCATTGCACCTCATATAATGAAATTAAATGCTATCTTCTTGTTAAAATAAATATAATTTATGAATTTTTCTTGCAGGGAATCTTTCCTGCAAATTACATTCATTTGAAAAAGGCACTTGTCAGTAACAGAGGGTGAGTATGCATTTCAATTATTAAGAAATTGATATATCTGACAAATAGATAGGAATTCATTAACATTATTTAATATACTTAATTTAAACTACTTTTGCATGTAATGTTTAATACAGATGTCTAAAACGCAAACATTCTATAACATCATATGTATTCTAGCAAATAATTCCCCCCCACCCCATTACATCCAATTTCTTTCCTAATCTTTTTGCTAAACATGAGGAACATAGTTTTAAAAAAACTTTCTTAAGGATCACTGATTAGTCCTTATTCATAAGAATGATACCTTGTCAGGAAATTTGACAGGCTGTTTTTCTTTGCAGCTATGTGATACCTATGAGACTAAGATAACCCATGCCTTATTAGGTCATTGTTTTAAAGATATTTCCTTATCAAATATCTCAATCCCTTCAACAACAACAGAGCTTCTAATGTATTGTCTTCACAGTAAAAGTTGGAAATACATTCAGAGGTTACCTGCCTTGAAATTAGCCCATGTTAGCCCAGTCAAATATCAGCATAGTCAAATATCAGCACAGGATATATTTTAAGATATTTTGTATTATGTCACAAATTGCTTTATGATAATACTAATGTCATTAGACATTTTATAAAACTTATCAAATTTCAATTCTGTGGGAGTCATTGCTCCTGGATTTTGGATGCATTGTGTAAATTAGCCCATTTGAGGTATTTTGGTTCAAAAGATTTTGTCATATTTTGTACCACTTTGGCTTATTCCGTATTTTGTACTGGTTTGGCTTATTCCATTTAGGAATAAGAGTTTTAGTAATATAGAGATTAACCAAAATATCAATTAATGTTTGTCAGCCCCACTGGGTAGAACAAACCAGAAAATCAACTTCAAGAGAGGACTGAAATTACTTTTTTGAGATTTATTGAGATTTACACAATCCTGCAAATCTGTTATTTGGACTGTAGCAAGATGCTCTACGTGGACCTACTCTTGAATATTTGGAAGCTGCATCTGGCACAGAACGCAGCCGCACAGGTCTTGGGGCCCTAGGATGGCCCATGTTACACTGCTGTTCGGCAAGCTGCATTGGTTGCCAGTTTGCTTCCAGATTCAATTCAAGGTGTTGGTTATCGTCTTTAAAGTCTTTCATGGCATGGATCCAGCTTATCTGAGAAACCACTTCACCCCATGGAATTGGCAGACTTCTGCAAGTCCGAAAGTGCCTTCTCCTCCACTTTTATCTGCAAGATAACTAGAAAGAGTCGAGCCTGAAACGTTTTCTCAAATTACATTTCTGTTTTGGATTCAGATTTCATTTATCTCATTGTAGCCTTGGTTGTTGCTCTTCCTCTTTTTCTCAAAGTTATTCTTACACCCCATTACACAATTCCAGTAAAAAGATAGAACTAAAATTGTCATAAAATAAAATTTTGTACAACAAAAGTATACATATAAGGCAGAAGATTATTTGAGAATGGAACATTCCACTATACGAAGCAGGTGTTATATATTGGGGAATGTTTGTTATATATCAATGAATACATAGTTTCAAGGGAAGATGGAAGTAAATGATTCTGCAGTCCTTCTTTTTATGACATTTTCACTGGTGTTTATACATTTTACAGGCAGTATGAAACAGTTGTTCCACTTGAAGATTCTGTTATTACTGAAGTTACAGCAACTCTCCAGGAATGGGCTATCCTCTGGAAGCAGTTATATGTGGTATGTAAACAAAAGCATGAAGCTCACAGAGGTATAATAGTTAATATAGTGTGATTGAAGAATGGTGATAATAAGTATGGTACTTAGAGACCATCTGACACATTTCAAAGACTAGTTCCTGAGAATCCAACTTGAATAGATTCAGGATTATGTTTGATTCCCTGATTGGTTTAAGAAACAAAACAGGATTCTTGCATAAATAGATGACTCCGTGATGATTTTTTTTATACTAAAAAGGTAATTATTATTTAAATGATTAGTAACACAGTAAAGTATTAACGATCAATAGTCCATTGTAACTTTCTATTGCGCTTTATTTTATAATTATAGCTAAGATAGGTCAGTGAGTCTAAACTTTTTACTTAAGGATGAACATTGTCCAGCACACTGTTATTAGAGTAGATTATTTCCAGATTACAGGTAGTCCTCAATTTACAACCACAATTGAGCCCAAAATTTCTGTTCCTAAGTGAGACATTTGTTAAATGAGTTTTCCCCCATTTTACGATGTAGTTAAGTGAATCACTATAGTTAAGTTAGTAACACCTTGTTAAGTGAATCTGGCTTCCCTATTGACTTTGCTTGTTAGAAGATTGCAAAAGGTGATCACATGACCTTGGGACACTGCCGCCATCATAAATATGAGTCAGTTGCCAAGCATCTGAATTTTGATCATGTGTTCATGGGAATGCTGCAACATTCATAAGTGTGGTCGGTCATAAGTCACTTTTTTCAATGCTGTTGTAATTTCGAATGGTCACTCAACGAACTGTTGTAAGTCAAGGACTGCCTGTATAAAAATGTAAACAAAATGTAGGAGCTGGTAAAAGATGTGCTGAACTTATATTTTCTCAGGCTATAGAAGGCAAAAGGTCTTATAATATGCCAGCCAAGCAGGGGTATAGAAAAATCCAAATCAAACTTTCCAAATCAAACTAGCCCAAATGTACAATATATGTTATATTAATAAATACTTGTTTATGGACACAAATGAAAAAAGAGACAAAACCAAAATTAACATAGGTAATCCTTGTTTAGCAACCACAATTGAGACCAGCAATTCATTCACTTAATGATATGGTCACTAATTGGAAAATCATGTGACCACAACTTGCTTATGATTTTACTTCAGCTTCCCTTTTTATCCATTTCTCTGGAGTGCTCACCCTAGCACAGGGATAATTAGAAAGAAGGGAATTAATATCTGTATTTACATTCAACAGAGAGGAAGGGTTTACAAGATAGTAACAGGCACACAATGGAGAATACACATTGAAAGGGGTGTGTGAGCAGCAGCTGTTTTCCTAGTCCAGTCACCCACCACTCCAAGCCCAGCTGCTTGGAGGCAAACAAAAGCTGAAGGTGTGAAAATGATTAAAGTCTTGTCAGTTACAGCGGCAGCTGCAAGCTGGCTAATGAAAGTCACAGAGCTGTGCTTATTAACTTGCAGTTAGTATCTTCTATAGAAGCACTGTGCTCTGGAGAAAAGCAACACAGAAAGAAAATACTTGTTTAAATAATCTCTTCACTCTGCAAGGGGGGGCAGAGTTAGAAAAATTGGTCAAGCACAATACAGTTATTAATTTCTGTTTTGTGGTTTGATACACATCATTTTCAATCAATCAATCAGAATAGAGCTTGAAGGGACCTTGGAGGGTTTCTACTCCAACCACTTGCTGAACCAGGAGACCCTATATCTGTGATGGTGAACCTATGGCATGCGTCCATTCCTCTTCTGGGTTTCCGGGGCACACATGCGCACCGACCAGCTAGTCTGCTGGTTACTGGTGTGCATGCGTGCACGACAATCAGCTGGCAATTCACGTGTGCAGCAGCGGCCAGCTGAAGTTCATTTTCTGGTGCTCTTAGCTCAGGTGTGCACCCGCATGCAGCCCTGGGACATCCACATCTTGCCAGCCAAGAGTGCTGCCGCTAGTCGCTCCCCTGTGCCCGCCCGCCTGCTTGCCTCATCATTGCCGCTGCAAGGAAAGGCCCTGAAGGTGCGCTGCGTGGGATCCACGTGGGCTGCTGCAGGGGGACATCAGGTATGGCTGGCTGGATGCTGCCCAGACTGCGAGGCTAGCAGGAGGAGCTAGTGCTGCCTCTTAGCTGGAGTGAACGACCTGCCGCTGCAGCCTACAGCAGCCCTCTCTGCCCCGCTGGCTGCTCCTGCCACTGAGGGAGAAGCAGCAGTGTGAGAATCACTGCTGGCGAGGGGGTAGCGGCGGCAAGAATGAGTGAGCCAGGGGTTCCCTGTCTGCCTGCATAAACAGGCTTCTGCCCTGCTTGTGCGGGCAGACAGGGATTGAAGGGAGGGATTGAAGCCTGCCCCCCCCCCCCCCCCGATGGCTCCAGTCACTGAGAGGGAAGCAGCAGCACAAGAACCGTTGCTGGCTGGGGCAAGGGGGTGGCGGTGGCAAGGATAAGCGTGCCACCTCACCCCGGCGATTCTTCTGCTGCTTCCCCAGCCGTGGCAGGAGCAGCGGGCTGAGGCTTTCCTCCCACCCAGCTGGAGGCTTTGGGCCAGCAAAGTTTGGTGCAGAAGGCTTTCCAGGCCCAAAACAGGGTGGGGGGCACATATGCGGTGGGCGCATGCATGGGGAGATGCGCATGCGCAGGAAAACATGGGATGGGGTTGCACATGCATGTACGGGTGGGGCGCGCATTGCATTATGGGTGCTGGTATGCACGTGCGATAGCGTGCACACACACACTTTTGGCTCGCAAGGACAAAAAGGTTTGCCAACACTGCTCTATACTATTTCAGATAGGTGGTTGTCCAGTCTTTTCCTAAAACCTCCAGTGATGAAGCATCTACACCTTCTAAAGGCAAGCTGTTCCACTGGTTAATTGTCCTCACAGTTAAGAAGTTTCTCTAATTCAGTGAGTTACTTTTGATTTTGATTTTTATAATAGCAAAGAAGAAAAAAATATATTAAATAGTGATAATACAGTGAAAAAGTTGAATATATATTATAAAAATCAAATGAACTACTATAACATAAAAATGAACAAAAAATTATAAATATAACTAATTAATTTAAACATATAGCAACAAAATGCTTCATATTCTCATAGTGCATAGAATTTTTCAAGAATAATGATCAAATACGTCCTAGATCTATTCCTTAAAAACAGGAGAGCAACTTTCTTTCCAATCTTGTAAAATTATTCTCATTCTAGCCCAAGGTGGATAAAGCCAGAGTTCTTTTTAAAATACCAAATTTTACGAATATAATTCAGCAGCCTGTTGAGATCCTTAATAATACTTTCCAAAATCACATTATCATAGGTATTGATCTAAAAGCAAAAGTAAGCTGTAACAGAACAAGATCAAATCATGTTGTCAAGCTTCCAAGTAACATGTCTCATGAAATAAAATCCAAGGCATCCATTTTGCATTAAAGTCTATTAATTAGGAACATATCAAATTGGCAAGGACTTGGTGTAATTCCGATTCTAACCTGGATCCAGAATTGTGAGTAGTGCCCAGCATACTGCATACACTTCCTTTTCCCACCTTCACGGCCCATCTTCTTTCAGTCTCAGTGAATTTTTTGGAAGTGTAAGCCCATGGCTGCAGAATTTCAGTGGCATTTTTCTACAATAGGACTGCTGCCACTGCTACGTCGCTGGCGTCAGCTTGGACCACAAAAGATTGTTCTGGATCCTGATGCTTTAGCACTGGTTCTTCTGTGAAATGCTTTTTTAACAGTTCAAATGTTCGTTGGCATTCTAAAATCCAGTTTAGAGGTTGCCCTGGCCACGGCTTGGTAGGGCCACCCCCTGTTTTCAGCAACTCCGTAATGAATAGGGCAATCTCTGCAAATGAGAGGATAAACTGGCGGTAAAAATTTGCAAACCCCAGAAAACTTTGCAATTGTTTCTGGGTGCGCGAGGGTTGCCAATCTAAGACTGCTTTTACTTTCCCTGGGTCCATTTCCACTCCCTGGTTTGATATGCGGTAGCCAAGATAGTCTAAAGCATTTTTGTGAAACTCACATTTTGACAATTTTACATAGAGCTTGGCTGCCAATAGTTTCTTTAACACTTGCCGAACCAGTTTCACGTGTTCTTCTAGGGTTTCAGTGTAGATGAGAATGTCGTCTTAGTAAACAAGAACCCCTTTATATAGGTGCTCATGCAGAACCTCAATTGCATGAAAACTCCAGGGGCTCCCTGTAGTCCAAATGGCATCACCCTGAATTGGAAATTTCCTAAGGGGCAGTTAAAAGCGGTTTTCCATTTATCTCCTTCTTTTATTCGTACTTGGTAATACGCCTCTCGGAGATTAACTTTAATGAATACTTTTCCTTTTGCCAGATGCTCCAACATATCTTTCATGAGGGATAAGGGGTAGTTGTTGTGTATGCACACAGCGTTTATTCCTTTAAAATCATCTCATAGCCTCATGCCCCCCATCTTTTCTTTGAATAACATGGGAGCAACTACTCTGGACTTAACTGGCTGTATAAAACTTCTAGCCAGGTTGAAATCAATGTACTCCCTTAGCTCTTTCATCTCTCTGGGAGTCATGGAATTCCTTTTTGGTTTTGGTAACTTTGCCCCTTCCATGAATTCCACTGCGCAGTCCGTGGGTTGATGGGGTGTAATATATTGCATTCTTCTTCACTAAAGACTTTTGCCAAGTCTCTGTATTCCCTGGGAATCAGAGGAGTTCCAGGAGGTTGTTCTAATAATGCCGCTGTCGCTTCACTTCGATCAGCAGGAGTTTGCTACCTGTTAGCCTTTCATCTGATGGGTTTGGAGGTGGTTCGGGGCCGAGCGCTAGTTTGAGTTTCCGATAGCTGCCTTCCCAAGTAATTGTGGGACACCATTTGTCTAACCAGATGAGGCCCAAGATGGTTGACTCAGTCATTTTTGGCACTACTATGAAGCAAATTAACTCCCAGTGCTTTTCCATCTCTAGGTTTAGCTCTTCGGTAACAAACGTGGCAGATTGGCCTCCTATTAGTTACCCATCTACTTTTTCAAATTGGATGGGATTTCTCAGCGGTTTTGTATTTGTCCCCAATTTTTCTACTGTGGCCGGACTGATGAGACAGCGGGTGCAGCCTTTATCTATGATAGTCTCTGTGTCCCCATGGGTCCCTGTTCTGGGCATGGCTAATCTCGCTTTTATTAGAAAGGGGTGGATGGTTTCACTTACCATTGGGTCATCTTCTTCACTGTCTGCACTTTGTATTCTATGTACAAGAGAGGAAGGAACTCTGTCCCTTCCTGTTTTGTAGCGTCAGAGAGCGGGACCTCCACAGCTTGGCAGACAAAGTTTCCTTTCTTGAATGGTTTTCTTGGGGGCCCTTTTCGGTTTGGCTGGAGTGGGTGCTCTCACTTGTGGCACAGGGGTCAGTGCCAAACACTCCAAGGCTCGATGGCCCTGTTGTCCACATTGGAAGCATTTGGGGTTGCTTGCAGTCGACCTGGGGCGTTCTATTTGACGAGGGGTGGTGCAAAAACTGAGTTGTCTCTGGGGCTGCTTCTCTGGCGCAGCTCTGCGATGCTATCTTATTTCATTATCAATGACAATGGCCACCCAGTACCATTCTTTGATTCGTTTTCCCACTCCTCTGCATAAACATATTTTTAATAATTCCTTGTCCAGGCATTCTTTGAAGTAATGCACGAGAATTCGTTCGGGCCAATTTCTTAACCTCCCTGCCAGGTGGCGGAACTCTTGCACAATTTCTTTTGCGGGCCTTTGCTTCCTCATTTTAATGCTTCTTGGGTACGAGAGGAATCCTTGAATTGACCTCGGAACTCTTGCAGGAAGTCATCCATATTATCCAACTCCAGGGCACCTTCTTCATGGAGTTGGGTAAACCACTCGGATGCTTCATCTTCTAAGTTGTTGCCCAGGATGGAGACAATATCACTGTCATTATGGAACTCATCCCCATAATGGTCGATGTAAGACCAGGCCTGATTTAGGAAGAAAGCAAGCATGTTAGCGGTCCCATCGAAAAACTGCTTAAAGGGTGGGGGTGCATTCGGTCTTGCAGGAGGAGGTTGTGGCTGTGGTGCCATTGCCTGGGCTAAAATCCTTGTCTCACACCCATTCTCGGCCAGGGTAAAACGCCCATCCGGTGGGTATTTGGTCAGCTGGTGGGAACTGTGGCTGTGGAGGAGGGCTGGTTCCTCGGTGGTGTTTCTGCTGGGTTCGCTGCCTGGTACAAGACAAACCTAGTGCCAGAGGGCTGGCTGCTTGAGCTTCAGCAGCAGTAGACCAGGCTCTCCTGGGAGAGCTTCTTTCGTCGATCAGTTTTGTCAAACTCATGGAAGCTTGTGTAGGTTGGTCCATCTGGGAAGGTATTGCAGCGGGCTTCCCATCCAATATTCAGCTGCTCAGATTGGTCCCTCAAACGTCTGGCTGTGCATCACGGTTTGATACTGCCACTCTCCAGTCTCGCTTAGATCGATTGCTCCAGTTGACCTCCTGTTGTGGTCTGCCAGCAGCCTGCGGAGCTGGCAGCGGAGTCGGACAGCGATGAGGCTGAGGAAGAACATGGGCCAGTCCTGGAGGCTGGGGAAGGCCTGGATGAGGGCTCTGCATCGGAGGCAGAGATGGGGCCAGGGCCATCGGGGAGTGATGTGCGGACTTCGGAGCCTCCAGAGGCTGACAGTAGAGAGGCAGAACAACAGGAGGAGCCTGTTCCTAGTGCACGTATGAGAAGAGCTGCCAGAAGGCAGGAGTAGATAAAGCAGAGAGGACGACTCAGGAATAGGGCCAAGAGATGATTGGCCCCTCCCATAAGCCTTAAAAGATCAGCAACGGCTCTTGGCTTCTTTGCCAGAAAACGTTGAGAGAATTGCTTCTTGTTTCACTCTATTCATTTCTTGTTGGTGTCTTCTGCTTCTGAACTTTTGCCAAGAAAAGCCTTTGGCAGTTTGCCTGATCCCAAGGTCGGTGGAACTGATTACTAATAAACTGAGGAATGGTGTTTTGAAGAATTTGCTTTAATTTAGTTTGGACTACGCTAAGAATCAGTTAATTCTCAGCTGTTCTAAGTCTGTTTGTTTTTGAACTGTATTTAATATTAACTACTTGGGCCTGGGTCACAACACCACCATTCCAGGATAGTATCTCTTGATTCTTGGGAAGTGGTGAGGGAGTGATCCATCAGCGGGTCTGGAAGTGTTGCTTGTCCCAGCAGGTCCCTCTTCATTAGCTGGATCTCACCTCCGGGTCCCCATTCGACTTGGGTCTTGGGACGGACGTCCACCTGACATGCAATGTCCTCTACCACAGCCGTTACTTGCAGGGTCTCTATGGGGATCAGCAGCCTCACACAGGGTCCTCCACAAAGTTTACATTCTCAGGCATCTTCCTCAGGCTTCTGTCTCTTCTCCATCTTCCCTGAGTCTCTTCTTCTGCTCGGCTGGATAGATCGGGTAAGTAGCCAGGGCTCAGGATCCTGGATAGCGATCTTCGGTGAGGAATCGAAAGAAAAACTTTTCTTTTAAAAGAGTCGGAATAATGTCAAGCTTCCAAGTAACATATCTCATGAAATAAAATCCATTTTCCATTAGAGTATTTATTAGGAACATATCAAATTGGCAAGGACTTGGTGTAATTCTGACTCTGACCTGGATCTGGAATTATACCCAATAAAAAGCAAAAGGCAGAAATATCTCCCTCCCCTCCCGAGTTACAATCTCCAATCAATTCTCAGGCCATCAGTCCGGTGACTCCAAACTCTACCTTCCTCCAACTGCAGGCATCTTCTCTGTTCCCACAGGAAGGAACATCACCTAGACATAACATTTCCCCTTTAACTCTATAACCCACTTCTCAACAGTTAGAGAGTGGCGAGCCTGAAGTAATACTAAATACCTTTACTAGCAAACCTAAAAGCTAAGAAATAATAGACAATAAAAAATAGCTACACATATGTCATCTTCAGGGTTGATACATGTGAGTTAAAGAATCTTCAAATCAACACTCTTAAAGGCATCTAATTACAGAGAAGATCACGCAGTAGATGGCTTATATGACTAGATCTAACACAATAGCCACTTCTTGTTTAGTGATTAACTCGCTTAGCAACCACTTAGAAATAAAGTGGCAATAAAGGGTAATAAACAAGAAGAAACATGACAGTTTAACGTGAAGCTTGTGAAAAAGACAATTGAAGAAAACAAAGGAATTAATAGAGTAAAATGCAAGCTTATAAATACAGTTTCTCCAAAAAGACGACCCATCTTGAAAAGAAGCCCTATCACGTTTTTGAGTGCATGTGATCAAATTAAGCCCCAACTACAAAATTAGCCCTAATTAAGACCTGCCCATCCCAGGGTGTAGGGGGTGGGGCGAGGCACACAGGTAAAAAATAAACTAGGGTGGGGATGGGGGTGGTGGAGCTGCCCTACTTACTAGGTCTCGCACACCCCTAACTCGACACATACCTCATCTTCATCAGCTGCTTGCCACCAATTGCACACATCACCCTGACCTCCTTTTCGCCCTCAGATGCCTGCTGGCATCTGTTATTTGCAGCCGATAACAGAGCTCCGGATCAGTCCGGAGCTATATTGTCGGGTGCAGAGGGCTTTCCGGAAGGCATCTGCAGCCGATAACAAAGCTCCAGGTTGATCTGGAGCTCTTATTGGCTACAGATGCCTTCTGGCAGGCACCTAAAGGCGAAATGGAGGCTGGGGCAATGTGTGCAGGTGACGGCAAGCAGCTGCAGAAGAAGTGGGCCAGTAGCGGGCTCCTGCTGGATGGGGCAGTTGGTGCCACCGCCGCGAGGTGACAATAATTAGAAACCTCCAAAAAGAAGACCTAACCATTTTTTCAGGAGTCAAAAGAAAATAAGACCTGGCCACGGTACAAGAAAGAAGGGTTTTGCACTAAAATGTGAAGATGGCTTTGTATGTAGAACAAGACAGGAAATGTTAGAAATAGTTGGAAAATTTTATTCAGAGCTATACAAAGATCAAGATTACTCAAAAGTAACAACACCCACGAAACGGGAAATGCCAGGTATCTACTCTAGTGGAAGAGGTATCAAGTGCTATAAAGTCAATGAAAAATGGCAAAGTTTCAGGAAATGACTGTTACAGTTGAAATGCTGAAAGCTGGTGGTCACAATTTACACAATACTAGCAAAACTATACTATCGAGATGCTTTAGAGAAGAAAAAATACCTGATGCATGGAAAAATGTGAAAATGATTTTTATACATAAGAAAGGACCCAAGATGATTTAAAGAACTATTGTCCAAAAAACCTCTTTCAGTCATCTACAAGGTTTTCACCAAGATAATAGTAAAAAGAATATTGAGAAGATTAAATGATGCACAGCCAAAGGAGCAGGCAGGGTTCAGAAGTGGTTACAGCACAATGGATCACATCCAGTTTGTTCAGGAAGTCATTGAAAGGCACAAGTACAACATGCCTCTGTCCATGACTTTCATTGACTACAAAAAGGCATTTGACTCAGTATTCCAGCAAGCAATAATTAAGGCATTGCTCAACCAAGGCATAGACACTGCTTAAATAAACTTACTATTATCAATATATGAAAAAACGAGCAACAATTAGCCTTAATGATCTTAAAGTGGAAATCAGCATAGAATGATGTGTATGACAAGGTGATAACAATATCACCTATCCTTTTCTCAGCCTGCCTTGAAGAAGTATTTCACAAATTAGACTGGGCAAAAGATGAGAATAAAAATCAGTGCCACTATTTAAATTACTTGAGATTTCAGATGATGATGTTCTCTTCTCACAAGATCCAGAAGAACTACAAAGACAGATACAAGAGCTGCACAAAGCTGGATAACCATTTGGCTTAAAAATAAACCTGAAAATTGTTGTAAATTTGAGCTTGTTGCCAACATAGTCAGGTGATCGGGGGGGGGGGGATGCTTAATATTTTAAAGTAGCTGAAAGCTGCTTTATGGAGCTGTAAAGCATCCTTTCTGTGGCCATCTTAACTTTTAATCGTTTTTAAACAACCAGTCATAACTTGAGGATTTATGTAATTGTTGAAAATAAGTCACTGATCAGTGGTGAAAGACAACATAATGAAAGAAGCATAAGCACCTTGAAACAAACACATATTACAAACTTAATTTTTCTCTCATATACTTCTGCAGTGCAGTTATAGTGAGTTATGCAGATATCTCAAACCTTACAGCCAGGAGCCACTGAAATAATTTCCATGACCTCTCATTCAGTTGTTATCACAGTCATATGAAGTTCTCACTTATCGACCTGCATGGTTCTGGGGTTATGGTGGCAGCCAGCACTGCTGGGTTTGCCATTGCTAAATGACATCACACTTTGCAACCACAGTTCTTTTGGAGTGTAGAAAAGCTCTGCTCAGTAAATAAAGTTATATTAATCACCTCTGCAGTAAATATTTTTTGAAATTGGTTTGAAGTACTGCCATACTTCTAAAACTAATTATTTAATGATACATATGCATTCTACAGGTATTCCTTGTTGAGCAACTGTTTCAGGCAGTGACTGACTAGTTACAATGGTAATAAAAAGATAACTGACCAGTCATTGCATTAATGACCCTCACAAATCTGTATAGCAAAGGAAAGCTGAAGTAATATAAGCACAGTTGTAGTTTTATTTAGCGACTGCTTTACTTAATGACTGAGATGCAAGTCTCAGTTGTGATAAATGAGGACTACATGTGCTTTCAAATACACATTCTGAAATTTAAAATGTAGAGTAAACTATGTCGTTCCTGGTTTTGTTAGGAAATTTTCAGGGTTCTCAATCTTTTTTTCTCCCTTTCTGCTTTTGAAAAAATAAAATGTTCACAGAAACATAAGATAGATCTGTTCTACAAGCTACGCCATGTGATGAATGAACTGATTGATCTTCGCAGACAATTACTTTCTGGTCACTTGACCCAGGATCAAGTTCGAGAAGTCAAGAGACATCTCACTGTACGATTGGACTGGGGAAATGAGTAAGTATGGTTCTAGTTTTGTTTAAATAAAGGTAATTGTGAAATAACAGAATTTGAAAATAGTCAGAAGCTTTATATACAGCCCACGTATTGCCATGCTATGCTCTTTTGGAATAAACAGTATTATTCAAAGCACAGAAAAATAACAAGAAGTGAACAAAAGAAAAGGCAGGAGTTAAGGCAGTAGAAAAAAATTCTTAGTAAATCTAGTTTACACTGACATCATTCAACACATATCTCCATGCTTCCTTTTCTCATTTTTGGCTCCTCTATCTCTATACATCATACTATTAGCTCTTTAAACTTCCTATTTTTCTGGATTCAACGCATTCATCTGTTACTTTTTCAGACTTCCCTTTTCTCTCAGTCTCTTTATTATCTCTCAATAGTTTGGTGATTCAGGCCTCATTTATATTCTTTACATGATCAAACTATATACAGTCCTTGATTTAGTGCCATTTTATTACAACTGTTCAAAGTTACGATGACACTGAAAAAGGTGACTTTGATTAGTCCTCATACTTACGTCCATCACAGTTGTAATGGAATGTGTGGGGAAAGATGCTGTCTAGAAAACAGAGAAGAGAAGCAGGAGCTCTCTTAAAACTAGTGGACAGAGAAAGAAACTTAGGAAGGACCCTCCTAATTGATTAAGGAGTTAAAAGTAGCAGCAGGAAGCAGCACTTCAGACTTGAAAGGTTCTATTAATATAACCTAATAATAAAGCAGAATTAGCTTATCTAATTGTGTTTCCCATTTGGTTTACCTGTGAAATTTCATGTCCTCACTTTTTTTAGCGTTCCTCTGGAAGCCATAGTTCCTAGACTTCCTGAATAGTAAAAGGAAAGTTTGCTTCTGCAAATCCCAACAGCAAGGCAGTAGGAAACAGGAGTTAACTATAGATAAGGCTTAGGTGAGCAAGGTGAATTTCCAAGTCCAGGAGTCCAAAGTCAAGCCAAACATTTACGACACCAAATCAAGGGAGAGAGATCATGGTTAATCAACAAGCCAGGATTGTAAATAACTAGATTCCAAGTGTCAAGATAGGTAAGCCAAATGCTGTAGTTGTTTCTAGCAAGAGACCATTGTTCCTATGGAAATGTAAATACTCTGTGCTGAGTATGCACAGCTGTGGTCAGACAGTGGCAGTGAGTTCAGTTTCTTGCTGCTTGCTCATGAGTTGCACACGTTAGCAAGTTGCAGAGATCCCACCTTCCCAGAAGAAATTGCAAGCCACTCATTCTTGCCCCATCTCTTATTTTACCATACATATTTTTTAAATAATCAATTTCCATTATATTCTTTTATGTTTCTCCTGACATATCTTAATCCGATTTACACAAAAGCAAAGTCTTCTAATCAGCCACTTTCACTTCCTCCAATAAATATTTGTTCCTTATAATAGACCACATACTAGTCCCATGTTTCTGTAAGCATTTGTATCTATTTCTCCATCACTTTTACCATATTTGGTAGGCTTTTTACAAGATAACACAAATTCATTTGCCCTGATTTTTCCCTATTTATATACAGTATAGCTTAACAATTGTTTCCTCCATTTTTCTTGTAGTACAGACCTTGGTCTTTAATATATTAAGTTTCAGATCTGTATATCTCATTGTGCCATATAGTTTATTTAATATTTGATGTAAATGTTCAAATTCTCAGCAATTTGGCATCATTCACATAAAATGTACAAACATGTTTATGTATCTGATGAACATATCTGTATTGATACCAAAATCATTCTTCATTAATTTATCCATAAATATATTAAACAATCAAGAGGGAATCATATAATACATTTGTGTTTTATTGTGTTCCATTTTTTATAAAGTATTAATATTTTCCCATGAATACCCTGAATACCTTGCTGCTTGCCTTTTACAGTGTATTTTATATGGGGCTGTTCTTGAAAAACCAACTGGAAACTTCAACTTATCCAGAATACAGTGATGGGCATGCCCATTAATAATTCCTGCTTCACAAGCTGAGCTTGTTGCTAGTTTGATTCTGGGTGTGAATCAGAGCTACCGTATTTTTCGGACTTTAAGACGCACCGGAGTATAAGATGCACCTACCTTTTTTTGATGAGGAAAAGAAGAAAAAGAAATCTCCTTTGGTGGGCATGGCTTGTGGGAGGGTCATGTGACTGGGTGGGCATGGCCAACTTTTTTTTTTTTTACTTTTTAAAGTACCTATTCGAACCAATAGTAAAAAAATGCTTTAAAAAAGTAAAAAAAATGGTTCTGATGATTGCGGGGCACAGCTGATCGACAATCAGTTGTGCCATGCGATCATCGGAACCTTTTTTTTTAGTTTTTTAAAGCATTTTTTTTATTACCTATTTGCCCGAACCGGTAGTAAAAAAAAGCTTTAAAAAAGTAATAAAAAGATTCTGACGATCGTGCGGCACAGCTGTGATTGTTGGAACCTTTTTTTTACTTTTTAAAGCATTTTTTTTATAACCGGTTCGCTCGAACTGGTAGTTTTTATCACTACCAGTTCGTCTGAATTGGAGCGAACCTATAGCATTTCACCCCTGAATAAAACCCTACACGGCATCCAATAATTGTATATCTATACAATCTATCTATATATGGTATATTTATATCTATCTATCTATGGCAGTGATGGCAAATCTTTTCAGCACCAAATACTGAAAAGGGAGGGTGCGCGCTCGTGTACTTGTCAGGGCCGCAACCTGAAGAGCTGCCCAGGGCGCATGCACACACCCAAAAATGAACTTCTGGTTTCAGCTACTGAACTTCCGGTTTCATTTAGATACTGAACGTCCGGTTTCAGACAGCTACTCTTCCAGGTTTCTGGCACGCATGCGTGCGCAACGATCAGCTGGCCGGCACACATGCTCATGCAGGAAAATGGAAGACCAGCTCTTCTAGTTTCGGGTACTGCTGCATACAAAAAGGCCGGCTGATTGTCACGCACGCGTGTGTGCCAGAAACCAGGAGGAGGAATGGGCAACGCCGCACGTGCCAGGCGACATGGCTCTGCATGCTGCTTCGGGCACACATGCCATAGGTTTGCCATCATGGATCTATGGTATATACGTACATTTATTTGTGTGTGTGTGTGTCTATGTGTACATATATATAATAACTGATCACTTGTTTACAGGGGAAAGTTCTACATTCAGACTGCCATTATGATCAAACAATTTGACCATGTCAGCTATTTATCTGGGGATTTATATTTTATATTTTAACTCCTAATCTGTCATGGTATACAAGTGTGCAAGAAGTCTACACCAAGAAGTCTTGACTAGAAAAAATAAATGGAATTCCTAAAAGTGTAGATATTTTTAAATTTTATTCAAATTTAAGGCTTATTATTTGGATAGTTGGACTATTCTTGCCTATGGAAAGGGAATCCTTTCTCCCCAATCTCTGTAAATGTTTATTCAGCAGTTTAGTGAACTTACTAAATAGAGGCAGCTAAAAATAAAAAATTACATCTGCGCAATCAAATTTGAATTTTGTTTGTTGGATACGGGGGTGCATCTTACCCTATATCAGGCTGTGTGTAACATGTTCAAGGCTTATTACTCCTTCAAAGGTAGGCCAGGTCAAGAAACTGGCATGGTACTTTATTGTACTAAGGTAGAATAATAAAATCTGAAAAATTTGTCTTAGGTTTTTATTTTACTGGTACTAAATACAATCAAGAGATGGATATTTTGAGTGGAGTTTTCAGGATTCTTTCTTAAGATTGTGTAATCTTTTTTCAAACTTCCTTCTTAATAGTTTATATCTTTCCCTAATGGTTGTTTCATACCCCAGCATCAGTTCTAAATTCCTTCATACTATCTTGTTTGCCAAAATCATGCAGGCAGGAGGAGGTGCATTGCCCACCCCTCCCCCAGCACTCTTGCCTGGGTCTCCCACCTCTGGCTGCTTAACAATCCACATGGTCCTGGGATTTAAAACAAAAAGTGGGACTGCTGGAATTGCTGTCACTAAGTGGCCACATGACATCACATTTTATGAGCATGCCTTATGCTTGGTAATGGCAATTCCAGTCCCAATTGCTGTTGTAACTTGATGTCTAGCAGTATAATAAGTGAAAATTTTCTAAAGTTGAGATCACTTTGCTAATAACTATTCCTTACACTTTATCAGATGGATGTATTCATAAGAAAGCCCTCAAATAAGGATTCTAAAACCCAAATAACCAATCAAGAAAGGATTATTTTTAATTTCATATTTTACATTTTTATAACATGAATATACTTTATCCACAATATCTTTCAATATTGGGAAAGCTGCTTTACCTTATAAACTGTCACGTTCCATGTAGCTGACAACTCCTAAGAAGTGAAAATCACACTGATTTTCATGATAATCCAGGATTAAAACATAATCTACAAATTTTAGAAATAAATTCATGGGAAGATTTATAATAAGCCAATTAAGGTGGAGTTTCTTTGAAACATTTCCTTCCCACTCCATAATTTAGACTCCATATCTGAACTGTGTGTCTTTCCTCACTCTGTCTGAACCCTTCTCTTGTTTGTTCATTATCTTTTTCCAGGATAGCTTTGAATGACCACAGTTGAGCTGTAGATATTCTGATATTGTTGCTTCAACTCAACTTCTGAGTACTACTGCATTGCATTCATTCATTCATTTGTTTGTTTGTTTGTTTTATTGATTAGATTTTAATGCTGCTCCTCCCAAAATGACTCTGGTCAATGCCAACATCTGTGTAGTGTCGCATATTGTACTGTTGTTAGAGTCTTCAGCATTCATTAGATAGTTATGCTTTGGATTTTCAAGCTTGTGTAGTGCCATGTTTGAGACGCAGTGCAGTGCCATGTCTCTTTATTATCAGTGCTATATGTACACAAGGGTCCAGTGCAAATCAAAATAATTAATGGACTTGCTAGTACCTCATACATGTGCCTGCATAGAGACTTATAAAAAGTGCTTCCTGAATGAAACCTTTTTACTATAACACCTCATAGTAAAGGTTGAACTATTATACTTGCTGTGATGTTTTTGATACAAGTTACCACTGGGTAGTGATAACAGCCAGTTACTAAATAATCCTAACATTAACAATATGAGGTTAAGCACAGATTCCCATATGTATGGCAGGATGAATAAAACACTACAAGCATAATAATTGATATGAGGATATATAGTAGCATAATTATAATGTGAAGGCTGCATTGCTATATATACTTTTAATAAAGTAAATAGAAAGTCAGTTTGCTGTAGAAGTTAAAGTGATGCAAGCCAAGAGACTGGGTTCTAATTTTGTCAGATAAACGACCTTGGGCCAGTGACTTCCTGTAAGCCAGGGGTGTCAAACTCAAGGCCTGGGGGCCGGATTTGGTCTGTGGAAACAGCGAAGGACCGGCCCACAGTGCTGCTGCCAGCGAAAACAAGCTCCAAAGCTCTGTTTTCACTGGCAGAGGGTTGCAGGAAGCTGTGGCAGCCGAAAACAGAGCTTGGGAGCCCGTTTTCACTGGCAGAAGCACTGTGGGCTGGTCTAACAACCTTGATGCTGCCCGCAATGAAATTGAGTTTGACACCCCTGCTCTAAGCCATAGTAAAAGGCAATGGCAAACCAATTTGGAAAATACTGCCATACAGAAATCTTGTCCATTTAATTGTCAGGAATCAAGACTGACTTGAAGACATCAAAAATAAACCAACAGTTACAGGAAGAGAGTTTAATGACTAAATAGAAATTTAAATTCAGGGTTCTCTAACCCAAGTCTAAGTGATATTTCCTCATTATTGTGTTAATTATGAAATAGAGCAATTGACCTCTTATTAGAATGTACAGTATTTTAAGCAAAGAATAGGAAAATGGGAAGGATCTTTGCTATGCTTTAATATGAAAGCTGTTCTCAGATCTGAATCCTCAAATCCTCAATCTAAATATGCATCTTGGAAATATTTTTAAAAATTGATTCTGGGTTTGTTGGTTTGTTTCTTCATAGGCATTTGGGCTTGGATCTTGTCCCACGGAAGGAGTTTGAGATTGTCGATTCTGATCAGATCAGTGTGTCTGATCTATACAAAATGGTAAGACTATTCACGGGGAAGAAGGGTTTATGGAAGAACAGTTTGTATAACCAAAAAATATTTATGTAACTGTGACAAGTGTGCTATATTTAGGACCGGAAAGATTCAGATTCAAATTCCCATTCAAATGGGTGATTTTGGCCAATCAATCTCTTTGACTAACTTAAATTAAAGGATTGTGGTGAGGATAAAATTACAGTAGGAATACGTAACACCCTATTTCAGATTTTTCTGTATCTCATATTCAAAGGAGCTTGTAACAAATGCATTAGTTTAAACTATAATGATGAGGATTAAAACAATAATAAATAAATACATATTTTAATTTTCCAAGGTGACTAATTATCACCTTTACTCTTTCCCAGAATGTTGGTTGGGAAATTCTGACAGTTGAAGTCCACACATGTTGAAATTGCTAAGGTTGAGAAACACTGATTTATACTATGAGTGGCACCACTAGCAATAATTCTGAACAAGACAAACCGTGCATATAAATTGGCATAAAACAAATAAAAAGTTTGCATTTACTTTATATGAATGATTTAAAGTTACTTGGAAAAATAAAGGTTGTACTAGATTTCTTATTAAAAGCACAAAATAATTCAGTAAAGATATTGGAAATTTGGCATTGACATGTGTAACCATATTAATAAGGTAGACAGAAGTGTTTAATGTGATACAATACAGCTTAATGAAATTTCATAAGGCAATAGCACCAGAAAAAGACTAGAAATAATTGGGAGTTTGGAAGCCTCCAATTCATTACAGAATCAAGTCAAAACATTTCTACGCAATACCAAATGAGTTCAGAAAATTTTGAAATCAAAGCTAAATAGTGGAAACATTATTAAAGTAATTAATATCTGTGCACTCCCTATTATTTGATATGTAGCAGCAATAGTTGACTGGACCCATACGGAATTTGAGAACTTGGATTGGAAGATAAGAAAACTAATGACAGTATACCCAAAAAATGATTGGCACCCAAAAAGTGATATTGATTATATTTGCTGTGGGCAGAAGACTCCTATAAGTGAAACAAACTGTGAAGGGAAAAAAAACATTGAATGACTACATTCAGAAGTATGTTCCACTTGTGGATGAAACCCACAAATGGAACATACAGCTAGAGGGATATAAATTATTTAAAAGAAATAGACAAAATAAAAGAGGAGGTGGTGTTGCACTATATATAAGAAATAACTACATCTCTACAGAAATAGAGCACAACAATGATGAAAATTATCTTGAATGCAATATTAAAGGGGGGGATGACATTGCCATAGGTCTATACTATAGGCCACCCAACCAAACAGAGGAGGTAGATGAACTTTTTGCTAGTCAGCTAACTAAGGTATGTAGGAAGCACATCACAATAATAATGGGGGATTTTAACTACCCTGATATCAACTGGGAGACAAACTCTGCACCAAATGGAAGATCCAACAGTTTCCTAACAAACCTAGCAGACAACTTCGTTGGGGATCAGGGGATCAGATATATTGGACTTAATTCTCACTAACAGAGATGAAATGATAGAAGGTGTTGAAGCTACAGGAACCTTGGGGGCAAGTGATCATGCAATATTTGAATTCAACATTATGCAAACACAAGTAGTAGAACAAAGTCAAACTAGAGTCTTGGACTTTAAAACAGCTAATTTCAATAAACTTAGGGAGAGCTTGAGAAGGATTCCATGGATGAGAATCCTCAAGGGAAAAACAACTCAAGAAGCTTGGGAAATTTTGAAAAGTGAGATTATAAAAGCCCAGTCTAGCACAATACCACTGAAGAAGAAAAATAATAGATCTCAAAAGAAACCAGCATGGCTGCATAAAGAACTCTCTAATAAATTGAAAGACAAAAAGGACAAGTATAAAAAGTGGAAAGAGGGGCAAATAACTAAGGCAGAATATCAGCAAATAGCCCAAGCCTGTAAAGATGAAATGAGGAAAGCTAAGGCTCACAATGAACAAAGACTTGCGACTAAAGTAAAAAATAACAAAAAAGCTGCTTCCAAAATATTAAAAACAAGAAAAAAGTCAAGGAAACAATTGGCCCATTGCTGGGAGAAAGTGGCAAGAAGGTGACAAGCAACAGAGAGAAAGCAGAACTACTTAACTCATTTTTTGTATCTGTCTTTACACAAAAGGAAAAAACAGTCCAACCTATCAAAAACAGTACCACAAAAAACAGATTAGGAACACAAGTTAAAATAGGCAAGAAAATGGTAATTGAACACCTACCTACCCTAGATGAGTTCAAATCACCAGGACCAGATGGATTGCACCCCAAGGTTCTGAAGGAACTGGCAGATGAGATCTCAGAACCACTGAACTATCTTTCAGAGATCCTGGACCACAGGGGAACTGCCAGAGGACTGTAAAGAGCTGATGTAGTTCCCATCTTCAAAAAAAAAAAAAACAGATCCAGGAAACTACAGACATATCAGTCTGACCTCAATACCAGGGAACATTCTGGAAAAGATAATCAAACAACGAATCACCGAACACCTAGAAGCAAACAAAGTAATAACCAAAAGCCAACATGGGTTTGTCAAAAACAGATCATGCCAGACTAATCTTACTGCATTCTTTGACAAAGTGACAAAATTAGTGGACCAGAGGAATGCTGTCGATATAATTGACTTGGACTTCAGTAAAGCATTTGATAAAGTAGACCATAACCTACTACTAGATAAAGTAGAAAAATGTGGGTTAGACAGCATCACCAGCAGATGGATTTGTAACTGGCTGACCAACCACACTCAACGTGTAAGTCCTCAATGGAACTGAATCTACATGGAGGGAAGTATGCAGTGGAGTACCCCAGGTCTCTGTTTTAGGCCCTTCAACATCTTCATTAATGACTTGGATGAGGGGATAGATGGGGAACTCATCAAATTTGCAGATGACAACACTCCAGAAGATAGGCTCAAGATACAGAAGAATCTTGACAGACTTGAACATTGGGCGCTATCTAACCAAATGAAATTCAGTGGAGAAAAGGTAAGGTTCTACATTTAGGGAAGAAAAACAAAATGCACAGGTAGCGTATCTGTGGTACCTTGCTCAATAGTAGTAACTGTGAGAGGGATCTTGGAATCCTAGTGGACAACCATTTAAATATGAGCCAGCTGTGTGCAGCAGCTGCCAAAAAAGCCAACACAGTTCTGGGCTGCATAAACGGGGATAGAATCAAGATCACGTGAAGTGTTAATACCACTTTATAATGCCTTGGTAAGGCCATACTTGGAATATTGCATTCAGTTTTGGTCGCCATGATGTAAAAAAGATGTTGAGACTCTAGAAAGAGTGCAGAGAAGAGCAACAAAGATGATTAGGGGACTGAGGGCTAAAACATATGAAGAACGGTTGCAGGAACTGGGTATGTCTAGTTTAATGAAAAGAAGGACTATGGGAGACATGATAGCTGTGTTCCAATATCTCAGGGGTTGCCACAAAGAAGAGGGAGTCAAACTATTCTTAGTGGAAACTAATCAAGGAGAGAAGCAACTTAGAACTAAGGAGAAAATTCCTGATAGTTAGAACAATTAATAAGTGGAACAACTTGCCTGCAGAAGTTGTGAATGCTCCAACACTGGAAATTTTTAAGAAGATGTTGGATAACCATTTGTCTGAAGTAGTGTAGGGTTTCCTGCCTGGGCAGGGGTTTGGACTAGAAGACCTCCAAGGTCCCTTCCAACTCTGTTATTCTATTTTTATTTCTACATTAAGAAAAGAACCTTGATCAAGGAATCAGTCATGAAAAGCTCTTGAAAACAAGAAAAGTGAAGGCTGAAATAGACAAGAAATAATAGAAAACCAATTTGTTAATTGGAAGAACAAGCCAATGCATGATTCATTGGAAATTTTGCTAAAGGTTTGGATTGAGTGTAGTAAAAAATACTGGGACCATGAAATTGAGAAAGTTTTGGAAAATGAACGCATTAAGATCTTATGGGACTTTAAGATCCAAACAGGCAGGCGTTTTATTCATAACATGCCTGATATAACAGTTATTGAAAAGAAGAAAATCTGTTTCATTGATGTTGTTATAATGGGTGAGACTAGAATTGAAGAAAAACAATGGAAAAAATTACAAAATATTGGGACTTGGAAATCGAAGTTGATCACTTATGGAAAAAGAAACCCATTTTTAAACCAATAGTGATTGAAACCTGTGGAGTATTACTTTAAAAACTCCCTCAATATCTGGAAATATTGAATTGATCCAATCTGAACACCTACAAAAAGCACACGGTCTGCTAGAAACTACCTATATTTTTAGGTGCTAGCTTAATAATATTTAGATTCTTAGTTAGGACTTGAATTGTTAAATTTCCAGCAGTCTTAGATAGACTTAGGTTAACTATACATTTGCCAATTATGCACTCAAGCTAGTATACCATGAAGGCTTGTTGAATACTAGAACCTACAAGAAAGACCAAATAAAGAATAGAAAAGAGATGTCAAAGCGAAGTATTACATGACCAGCACATTAAAAAAAATAGCAGGGAAAACAGTATAGTAGAGGACCTTCCAATAGCTAAGACTAAGAAAGTTGAAGATAGAGACAGAGGGCCTAATTTTGGCTACATAAGACCAAGTATTAAGAACAAATGCATAAAAAGCCAGAATTGAGAGGACAGCAACAGATAGCAAATGCTATCTGCAAAGAAGCTGAAGGAACTGTGAATCACCTAGTTATCTGCTACAAGAATATTGCATAGAATGACTACAAACAACCATATGACAAAGTGGCAACATTAATGCAAGAAATTTCATTTGCTTAAAATAGACAAAGTAGTAATAGAAAATGAAAACTGGCATTTCAGATTCAAATAAACAAGCACCTGTCACATAACTCCCCTGATATAACATTTGTTGATGAGGAAAACAAAAAGTCTGGACAGTACCTGGAGTCAGCAGAACAGATGAGAAAGAAATGGAGAAAATCACAAAATACAAAAACTTGGCAAATACAAGTCAAATGACTGGCAAAAGAAAACAAAAATAGTAGCAATAATAATAGTTCTGGGTGCAATCCCAAAACATCAGGAGCATCACTTGAACACCATTGACATTAACAAAGTCTCCATCAGTCAATTGCAAAAGGCCACTTTATTTGGAGCAGCTTACATCCTGTAAGCTGTAACTCTTTAACACCATCAGATAACAACATCTGCCCGTGCCAGGTCTTTGGGAAGAACTTGATAGGTGGATAAAAATGCCAAATCCATCTGACTCTGTGACCAGCCATAATATGTATTTACTTAATATAATAGGATGATTGCCAATTAAAGAAAGAAAGAACTTTAAATAACACTGAAAATTACAAGGTTTGTTTCAGTTGAGAAATCTACTGTGAAAAATATCCAACTGACCCCTTGGGAATGTAGTTGCAGATAAATTGGTACTACAATTCCCAATGCTTTAGTTTGATTTGAGTGGAAAAGATTCCCTTTGAGTAAATATTGTCTCCTGGAAACTGCCTTGACAAGCTGCTGCAATGTTTTTGGTAAGATTTCACCCAGAAGCAAACCTCAGGTCTTGCAGCTCATGGGACAGTGGTGTAACATGGACCACCTTAGGGGCCCCTAAGACTGCCCACACTACCTCACTTTGCATCCGAATGCTCTTCAGGGGTAGTCCCCTGTAGAGCGCATTGCAGTAGTCCAAGTGTGAGATGACCGGAGCTTGAATGACTTGAGCACAGGGACTCCTGAACCAGGCTACAACTGGCTCATAACCTGAAGTTCTGCAAAGGTTCGCCTAGCTGCAAATACCACCTGCTCTTTGAGCAAGACTCACAAGTCCAGGACAACTTCCAAGTTGTGGACCGAGGTAGTGCCACCCATTCAGAGCTAAAGATGTCAAAAGTCCCAGATCTTAAAGCTCCGGGTACCCAAAGCCATTTGGTCTTGCCAGGGTTCAGCTAAACCAAATAGCAATAGCACTTAGACTTATATACTGCTTCACAGTGCTTTACAGCCCTCTAAGCGGTTTACAGAGTCAGCATATTGCCCCCAACAATCTGGGTCCTCATTTTACCGACCTCGGAAGGCTAGAAGGCTGAGTCAACCTTAAGCCTGGTGAGATTCAAACTGCCATAGTTCAGGCAGCTGGCAGTCAGTAGAAGTAGCCTGCAGTACTGCATTCTAACCACTGCACCACCACGGTGATCACATGAGCCTGGGAAACTGCAATTGTCATAAATACACGCCATTTGCAAAGAACCTAAATTTTGGTCATATGACTGTAGGGATGCTGCAGTGATCATAAGTGTGAGGACTGGTTGTGATGTTTTACAATGCTGACATGACTTTGAACAGTCATTAAATAAATGGCCGAAAGCCAAAGCTGCTTATCTGAAAGTCCTTTTTGCCCAATGTAGGTAAAACACTTCAAGTCAGCTTGAAAGTTTCTGTTGTGATTGGGTAATCGGTTGTGTGCATTATCCAATTCCATACACACCCCATCCACATATTTTTGGGTAACTGGAAGGTTTAACTGTTATAGCTAACTGACTGAATCTGTTCAAACAAAGTAATTACATATTAAAGAGTAAAAATAATTCTGCTTAATTAAGTAAAGAACCAAAGCAGTGTATTGAGAAAAATAACATTTTTCCTGTCATCTTTACAGCATTTATCCAGTAGGCACAGTGTGCAACAAAGCATATCACAGGTAAGTTGTGTTATATAAGCATCATCATCTTCTAAATATCACATGAATAGCAATACATTTAATGGTATTAGAAGGTTTTGCTTGACAGTGCTAGTGTACAAATACTAATTTATTTTCTTTTGCAGCAACTTTTTTCTTGATCTTTGTTTAGAACTGCTTGCATTAATTTGAAAATTGTATAGTGAGACAATTAGAATGTGATACTGATATGTACACACGTCTGTGTCCATGGAATGTTTGGGTTGTGTGTATTTTCCCTTGCTGTTACATTCCAGATGACAAGGTAATTAGCACAATACAGCGGAATTTCAAGATATGAAAAAGGTATGAAACATTAGTGGCAGCCTCTGTGTTGCTGCTGAAATAACTTCAAAAGAAAGACTGTGTTAGTAATGATTTCCATGAGCTTTCTCAATTTTTTAATCATATCCTACCTTCCCACTTGTGTACCAGTATTTAAATCTGATAACTGTCTACTTAAGTGGAGACAATGACATCACTGTTATCATCAAGAATGGAGCCTATAAGTCTTTTATCAATGAGATGAAAAAAATAGTTTGAAGGAAGGAAGAATAATACCCATTGTCTCTGTCTGGTGGTCATACTTTCTAGATGTCAGCTGGATAGATATAAACCAACAAAACTGAATAAACTTCAAAACATTTCATCATTATGTATAGATTACTTGCAACCAGAGCCTGGTTTAGCTCAGCAGACTAAAAGCATAGTGATTAAAACCAGCTGTCTGCAATTACTGTAAGTTCGAATCTCACCAGGCTCAAGGTTGACTCAGCCTTCCATCCTTTCTAAGGTAGGTTAAATGAGGACCCAGTTTGTGGGGGCAATAAGCTGACTTTGTATAAATATACAAAAATATGAAGGCTATTGCTTAACGCATTGTAAGCCGCCCTGAGTCTCCGGAGAAGGGCGGCATATAAATCAATTTTAAAAAAAAACTATATATAGATAAATATCAGAAATAAAGATTTCCTGACTTTCAGTTCTTCTATAGCTGATCATTGCTCTTTGTGTTTAAATAACTCATCTATTCTCATCAACATGGGTACTACCTCATTTTTTTTTCAACTTATTCCATAGTTCAGAAATGGTTAAGATAGTGCTGGGCTGCAGTAACTTAATGTGGATCAAAGAAAATTGCTTTATTCAGCTGTTTACTGACATTTACAGAATCTTACATGTGGTTGTGAAATTTAATGTAGTGCAAATACTGAATACTGAACTTTATGTAATCTACTTTGATAATAAATACTGTAATGTAGTTTTAGTAATAATTGTATCCTCAATTTTTTCATCAAACATCCGAATGTATTTTGATGACATTGCTTGATCTCCAAATTGTTACAACTAAAATCCAGTGCACATGATGAGTATTTATAGTGGGTATGTTATTAAATGGAAAACCTAAAGTTTCTAAAAGAAGGGAGAATAATTCACTTGTTCCGTAAATAATTATATAACTATTGAATACTTGTATATAAAATAAAGCGCTTTTCATTTTGTTTTTTTCAAATTAGGTGGATACAATGAGGCCACGCCATGGAGAAGCATGCCGTCTGCCAGTACCTCACCATTTCTTTCTCAGTTTAAAGAGTTTCACATACAACACCATTGGAGAAGATGCAGATGTGTTCTTTTTTTTATATGATGTTCGAGAAGGGAAGCAAATCAGGTAAATCAAGACAACTTTTACTTTTTCAGAATATATAGATTAGCAATAGGAACAGCCCTTAGATTTATATACTGTTTCATAGTGCTTTACACCCCCTCTAAAGGGTTTACAGAGTCAGCATATTGCCCCCAGCAATCTGGGTCCTCATTTTACCGACCTCAGAAGGATGAAAGACTGAGTCAACCTTGAGCCAATCAGAATTGAACTGCTGGCAGTCAGCGGAATTATTGTATTTTTCGGAGTATAAGAGGCACCTTTTTCCCCCCTAAAAAGGGGGGAAATTTTAGGTGCGTCTTATACACCGAATGTAGCCCTGCCCACTGACTGGCCCCCACCCTTTGGCCTGTGCCTCGCAGCAGTTACCTCCTTGCAAGCAAACAGCAAGAAAAAACAGCTCCTTTCAACTTCAGCATAGATTAATTAGCACAAGTTGATTAGATCGGCCTCCCGACTCTCCGCTGATTTGCTCTCAGCTGTTTTGCGCAGGCCTCTGCTGCTTGCTTCAAGGAAGAAAATTGCTGGAGCAGATTTTTTTTCCCCTTGTACTAATCAAGCTATGCTGAAAATGAAAACGAAAGTAAAGCAGGCTGTTTGCTGTTTGGTGCAACGAGGCAAAATTAGTCAGAGGCAGAGGGAGATTACTTTTTCTTCTTTTTCCTCACCAAAAAGGTAGGTGCAAACAATGGGAAATTTAGGGCAAAAGAGGAGAGTTCAAGATTTTAAACACAAAAGAAAAAAAGGAGAAAGAAAAAGGCAAACATAAAAATGGGAAGGGAGAAAAAGAGAAAAATGTTATACATATTTAGAATTGAAATATGAATAGTAGTAAGAAATAAATGGGAAATCATGATTGTAAAAATGAAATGAATAATAATTGGAATATTTGTCTTTGTATTTTTGAAATCTAGACAATGATAAGTTTTTCTTCTTTTTTTTTTAGAAATATGAATAATATAAACTGTAACAATTGAAATACCTTTAATGGTATATAGTGGAGAAAGTAAAAAGGATTAAATTATAGCTTGGATAACAGCTAGAACATTTTTAAATTTAATTAGGGAAATTGTAATGATTGAAATATTTTTAATTATATATTGTGATGAAAGTAGAAATGATTAAGTTGTGATTTGGAGGATTATATGGGCAAAACTATGTGGGTTATTGGGAGAGTTTAAGATGTGAAAATGAGTAACATAAGGGGAAAATTATTTGGTTTATTATTGATAAATATAATTAATTGATTTGTAAGAAATTGGATTGCATGGAAATAATTGGAATATTCATGTTCATATTGATTAATATACAAAAAAGATAGTTATATAACTAATTGATTTATATTAAAATGTTGAATTTGTATTAAACAATTGTAATATTACATAATTAACCAATGTGAGGATGGATATAAAAATAGATGACAATGGGAAGGGGTATAATATAGAATAGAAGGGAAAAATTGAATTTGATTAAGATTAGAGATGAGGATGAAGGGTAATATTGGTTTTTTTAAAAAAATAGATGAGGAATAAATATGGCAAAAAGGAAATATAGAAATTGTAAATTTAATTGAAATGACTAAATACTGTTTAAATTTGTGAACCAGCCAAATACTCTGTTCAAAGAAAATACATTGTATGTTTGTATGTGTGTTTGTCTAAAATTTTTTTTAAAAAAACCTTAAAAAAACCCCACCAAAAAGGTAGGTGCGTCTTATACTCCGAAAAATACGGTAGCCTAAATACTGCATTCTAACCACTGTGCCACCACGGCTCAGTATTGATACGTTCATTTAAAATCTTCATTTATGTAATACTTATATTTTTATTAATATAGTTATTACAGAATATAATTTTGAAATATTTCATTATGAAATATGGTGTCATGAGTTATACTTCTACTGAAGTAGAAAAGTGCTCAACTAATTTGCTAGCGCTAATTCTTTATTATAGTCACTGAACAGAATTCACAAGTAAACAAAATAAAAAGTTTATGTTTCAAGTATAATACAAAACAGACCTAAAACTATAGCTAGATCATCAATCTGTTCAGTAAAATTTTATAAACAGCAATGGTGACAGAGAACAACCTTGTCATGTTACATTCTCTATCTCACAGGACTTGGGGTAGCTCATCATTAACAAGAGTCTGAGCCTTCTGTCCTATATAAAATGTTGCATCCCCTTTAAGAAATTCTCCCCAAAATCTATTTCTTCCACCAATATTAAAATACTTATGATGATGAAAATAATCTATGTCCAGTATTTTTCAAATTATTCACAGAATTTTATTAAATGCAGAAAGGCATTAATTAATGCAAGTTCGGAAGGTACATAAAAGTGTTATTCAGAAGGTCTTGCTAACTAAAAGGATTTCACAATGAGGTGATATATGGTCTCTCAATAAATTATTAATTTATTAAATAAATTAATTTGTTTAATAAATTATTAAATAAAAGTTAATAATTCTGACTAGAATAAGATTAAATGAAGTATTAATTACAGACAAATCTTTCTTGCCTTTCAGTGAAAGATTTCTGGTAAGGTTGAACAAGAATGGGGGGGCCAAGAATCCAGAGAAGATTGATCGGATGTGTACACTTTTTACAGTAAGTAGTGCTCTATATTCTGTACTCTGTTCCTGACACAGTTGGTCATTTGCGAGTGATTAACATTTCTAAATTTATAATACCAGAAATTTTGTAGAACATTATTTTAAATACTTAAATGAAATATGAGCCAGCATCCTTAAAGATGCCAGCTCCTGTTTTGTGGTCTAGTGAGGAGCAACAGTGTGGAGCATTCATAAACTATCTCAGGTCCTCTTGTTTTTGGAGAGAAATTAGTCTTGATTCTGTCCCAGTCATTGGCTCCACTTTAAGCAGCACAATCTTCAGTTTGCTTTTTCTTCCCTGGAAGTCCAGACTTCCTTTCTAAAATATTTGTGATTATGAGTTTTATGATTTAGCTTTTACACTGTCTTTTAGCTATATGTGCAAATAATAGCATTGCTTTGCAATATTGCTTTGTAAAGTAAGATGGGTACCATCTAAATTTGATAATAAATAAGCAATATGTTCAAAGTATATGAAATGTGTAGATTGAAAGCAGATAAGTATAGGGGCTATACTTTTAGATGTTCTGGAAGAAAAATAGTTGTATTTAATAAAATATTAAAACTAATGATAATGTTCTTTGCTATTTTTAGAAGAAGAAATACATTTTATATTTAGAAAAGACTGAATTGTTTAGTTCTAACATATATGATCCCCTTCATGGATTACTGCCTTGTTGTGGTGAAGGGGCATGCATAGCTCAATGAAGCTATGAGTTATGCCGTGCAGGGCCACCCAAGACAGAGAGGTCATAGCAGAGAGTTCTGAAAAACATGATCCACTGGAAAAGGAAACGGCAACCCATTCCAGTATCTTTGCCATGAAAACCCCATGGACAGTACCAAAAGAAAAAAAGATATGACACTGGAAGATGAGCCTCTCAGGTTGGAAGGTGTCCAATATGCTACTGGGGAAGACCAGAGGGCTAATACTAGTAGCGCCAGAAAGAGTGAAGCGACTGGGCCAAAGCTGAAAGGACGCTCAGCTGTGGATGCATCTGGTGGTGAAAGAAAAGTCCGATGCTGTAAAGATTTTTTCTCCATAGGAACCTGCAATTTAGAATCAAGGCAAGCTGGACATAGTCAAACAAGAGATGACAAGACTGAACATCAACATCTTAGAAATCAGCAAACTAAAATGGACAGGAATGGGTGAATTTTAATTCAGATGACCATCAGGTATACTACTGTGGGCAAGAATCCCTCAGAAGAAATGGAGTAGCCTTCATAATCAATAAAAGTGTAGGAAAAACAATACTCCGACACAATCCCCAAAATGATAGAATGATCTCGGCTCGAATCCAAGGCAAACCATTCAGTATTACAGTAATCCAAGTCTATGCCCCAACCACTGGTGCTGAAGAGGATGAAATTGACTGGTTCTATTAAGCCCTACAGCACCTTATAGAATTAACACCAAAAAATGATGTCCTTATCATTATGGGAGTTTGGAATGCTAAAGTAGGAAGCCAAAAGATAACCAGAATAATAGGCAAAATTGGCCTTGGAGTACAAAATGAAGCAGGGCATAGGCTGATAGAATTTTGTCAAGAGAATACGATGGTCATAGCAACCACTCTTTTCCAACAACCCAAGAGACGACTCTACACATGGACATCACCAGACGGTCAAGAGAAAAATCAGATTAACTATGTGCTCTGCAGCCAAAGATGGAGAAGCTCTATACAGTCAGTAAAAACAAGACCAGGAGCTGACTGGCTCAGATCATGACCTTCTCATTGCAAAATTTAGACTTAAATTGAAGAAAGTAGGGAAAAGCACTAGGCCACTCAGGTATGAACTAAATCATATCCCTGATGAATATGCAGTAGAGGTGACAAATAGATTTAAGGAATTAGATCTGATAGACAGAGTGCCTGAAAAACTATAGACGGAGGTTTGAAACATTGTATAAGAAGTAGCAACTAAAACCATCCCAAAGAAAAAGAAATTCAAGAAAGCAAAATGGTTGTCTGAGGAAGCTTTGCAAATAGCTGAGGAAAGAAGGGAAGTGAAAGGAAAGAAAGAAAGAGAAAGATACACCCAGTTGAATGCAGAATTCCAGAGAATAGCTAGAAGAGATAAGAATGCATTCTTAATGGAACAGTGCAAAGAAATAGAAGGAAACAATAGAATAGGGAGGACCAGAGATCTCTTTAAGAAAATTGGAGATAGGAAAGGAACATTTTGTGCAAAGATGGGCATGATAAAGAACCAAAATGGCAGGGACCTAACAGAGGCAGAAGAGATTAAGAATAGGTGGCAAAATTACACAGAAGAACTATACAAGAACAAGCTTAACATCCCTGATAACCACGATGGGTGGTCACTGAACTTGAGCCAGACAACCTAGAATGCGAAATCAAATGGGCCTTAGGACATCTGAGCAACAACAAAGCTAGACCCCCGTCCTCACATAGACAAATGCAATATCAAACACGCCTGCCAATAATTTATTGTATAAACAGACCAGAATTCCTGGCAGACGAGAGTTTTGGAAGCTAACTGTAAAACGCCTGCCAAGTCCAATTAGTACTCCCAAAAAGCAGGAGAGGCCTTATTTGCAGTCCGTTTCCAAAGCGACAAATTATCCACAAACGTTTAGTCCAAAAGATATCTGAGCTGAAGTGCAGGATTCACGATGTGACTCTTTAGAGTTTAAACTTTTGTTCATCACAAAGCCTGCCAAGCAATCACGCCCCCTTTTATCCCTTGTGGGACGTGGCTCAGTGACTCAGCTCAATCCCTGGCCCTCCCATGCCTCTTCCTTTGCTGCACACGCTTCTCCCTCCGACTCTGCCTGGGATCAAGCCAGGATTCATCATAATCACTCTCTATCAATGGGTGCTCTGAAATGCCTTCCTCCTGGCCTTCAGATGGAACCTGAGGCATTGCCAGAGAGGAGGGTCCTGGAGAGGGAGGCCTTGTCAGTTCCTCCCCCTCACCTTCTGAGTCCTCTTCCTCCATGAGGACAGGCTCGGGAGTCGGAGTCACAACACTAGTGGAGGTGACAGTATTCCAGCTGAGCTATTCAAAATCTTAAAAGACGATGCAGTAAAAGTGCTACACTCAATTTGCCAGCAAATTTGGAAAACTCAACAGTGGCCACAGGATTGGAAAAGGTCAGTTTACATTCCAATTCCAAAGAAAGGCAATGCCAAAGAATGTTCAAACTATCGCACCATTGCACTCATTTCACATGCTAGTAAGGTTATGCTTAAAATCCTACAAGCTAGGCTCCAGCAGTATGTGGATTGAGAACTATCAGAAGTACAGGTAGGATTTTGAAGAGGCAGAGGAACTAGAGATCAAATTTCCAACATTCGCCGGATCATGGAGAAAGCTAGGGAGTTCTAGCAAAACATCTACTTCTGCTTATTGACTATGCTAAAGCCTTTGATTGTGTGGATCATAACAAATTGTGGCAAGTTCTTAAAGAGGTGGGAGTACCAGACCATCTTATTTGTCTCTTGAGAAACCTATATGCGGGTCAAGAAGCAACAATGAGAACTGGACATGGAACAACTGATTGTTAATTGGGAAAGGAGTCCAGCAAGGCTGTACACTGTCACCCTGCCTATTTAACTTATATGCAGAGCACATCATGAGAAAGGCGGGGCTAGATGAATCAAAAGTTGGAGTTAAGATTGCCGGGAGAAATATCAACAACCTCAGATATACAGATGATATCACTCTAATGGCAGAAAGTAAAGAGGAACTAAAGAGCCTCTTGATGCGGATGAAGAAGGAGAGTGCAAAAGTTGGCTTGAAACTCAACATTAAGAAAACTAAGATAATGGCATCCGGCCCTCTCAATTCTTGGCAAATAGATGGGGAAGAAATGGAGGTAGTGACAGATTTTATTTTCCTAGGCTCCAAGATCACTGCAGATGGGGACTGTAGCCAAGAAATTAAAAGACACTTGCTCCTGGGGAGGAAAGCTATTGCAAATCTAGACAGCATACTAAAAAGCAGAGACATCACTCTACCAACAAAAGTGCATATAGTCAAGGCTATGGTTTTCCCAGTTGCAATATATGGCTGTGAAAGTTGGATCATAAGGAAGGCTGAGCGCCAAAGAATTGAGACCTTTGAACTATGGTGCTAGAGAAGACTCCTGCGAGTCCCTTGGCCTGCAAGGTGATCAAACCGGTCAGTCCTAGAGGAGATCAACCCTGACTGCTCTTTAGAAGGCCAGATCCTGAAGAAGAAACTCAAATATTTTGGCCACCTAATGAGAAGGCAGGACTCACTGGAGAAGAGTCTAATGCTGGGAAAGATTGAGGGCAAAAGAAGAATGGGACGACAGAGAATGAGGTGGCTGGATGGAGTCACTGAAGCAGTTGGCGTGAGCTTAAATGGACTCCAAAGGATGGTAGAGGACAGGAAGGCCTGGAGGAAAATTTTCCATGAAGGTTGTGATGGGCCGGACATGACTTCACAACTAACAACAACAACATATATAATTAGGTGCAGACTTTCATGTTATTTTGAAAGAGAAATCATTGAAAAACTTCAATTTCCAGAAATTGTTTAACATTATTTAGAATAATGAGATACCATTTGGAAATTTCTGTATTTTTGTTTTCATTTTTCTTTCCTTTTTCCCTAGTCTTTCATATCCTTTTGTGGGACTTTGTAAGAAACATAGAGGCTGCTTTTCTGAAATGTAAATATAGCTTAGAGATGTTGCTAATTTATTTTTTCTTTTGCATCTTTCCTATTTATAAGGACCTTGGCAGCAAAGATATGAAGAAAGATTTATACATAGTTGCCCATGTAATCCGAATAGGTACAGTATGCCTTATTAAAATGCATTTGCATTTTTTGTTTAAACAACAGAAATAACATATGATATGCTCTGTTGTATAAATTGTGATAGTTTTTCTGTCTGCTGGAGACAATAACAGAAGATCACTTATGTTTTATTACTAATTGCTAAAGACTTCTGAATTATAAGCCTACTCACGAAATGTTTTAATGCAATGGGAGGATATTTTATTATATCTTGTATGTGTTGTATGTGTTATTTTTATGATTATAAATAAATCTATTAGAAAGGATAATAACATACTTCTGGCAGTGCCTATCTCAATTTTATTTGGCTTATCTTGATTTTTTTTCAGTCCCTGCTATTTAAGATTGCCCTGCCCTGAAAAAGACTTGGAAAAAGTGTTTTGGAAAGTGTGGAGCTCAGGTTCAGGCCTTCTTTAAAGCAGTTGAATCTTCAGTGTAATTACCAATCAGCCCTACTGATTTTCAGGGTTGAGCTGAAGGTTGGAAAAAACACTATATTGCCAAAAACATTTGTGAGGAAATATTTAACCAAAAACAGCTTCAGTATCTAATAGAGCAAATTTTATTATTATTAATAAATAATAATATATCATTTTAATTTCAGTATTAAAGTATTTTTGCTCCTGAATTAAAAAAAAACCTATGGAAATTGTTTGGCCATTAGTTTGTCTAACTGTATTTCTGTAAAACCTAGGGATCCACAAGAATTTGATGGGGATCATAAGACAACAGACACAAAAAACCCTACTGGATTACATTGGTCTCCCTTCTCTCTGCAAGGAGTTTGATTAAGAGATGGGTGACTGTCTTTCCCCCAGAACTAGTTGAGGTTTTTTCATCTATATCAGAGGTGTCAAACTCAAGGCCCGGGGCCCGGATCTGTCCCATGGAGTGCTTAGATCTGGCCCCCTGGAAACAGTGAAAGACTGGCCCACGGTGCCTCTGCCAGCGAAAACGGAGCTAGGGAGGCTGTTGCAGCCGAAAATGGAACTCGGGTGCCCGTTTTTGCTGGCAGAGCATGCAGGCCACACAGGTGCCCTGACATAAGTGACATTGAGCCGGCCACGCCCAACCTGGCTACACATACCCCGCCCCCCTGAGATCAAACACAACCCTGATGCGGCCCTCAATAAAGTAGAGTTTGACACTCCTGATCTATATGCACATTCTATCTGACTTTCTGCCTGCCCACAGAATCTGAAAAACATTTTCTCGTAAACTGTCCTTATTTTCTAAAGAATAGCCAGAAAATTAAAAGGGACCATTGCGGTTGACAAAGTTCGTGAACAAAGAGAGCTTGAAATCCAACAGAAAATTTTAATTTGCTTAGCAGCACCAGATTAATGGCTATGTCTTTTCCTCTTATCCCTGTCGAAGATGTTGGACTTCCTTTTCTTGATTTTTGCTTGGTTATTACTTTGTCCCAAATACAAGAAAAAGAGACAGGATGATTTTAAAAGATTACAAGTGTAAGGTCAGCTTGCGTGCAGTTCATTATACCTCAAATTCCTCTACAGTAGAACCTGCTTTAGAGTAAAACGGATATGAGAATTATCTTTGTGCATTGCATTATAATTTTCAGCAGCTTGAATCCTATGGCAGCTTTCTACTCAGAAATATGTTTTGTGTAAATCTAATTGAAAATAATGGATAGCTAGGAGAGTGAATGCAAAAGCAGGCAGACAGGCAGAAAGAAGATGACTGCTTATGTGGCTCAGCCAGGCATTCATAATAGAAAAAAAACATGATGTAATTGCATCATGTTAATTCATAAATGGTACAGTAATTAGTACATCCATTTTTGTGAAATTCAGATGACTTTAATGTAGAATTTGCATAAATTAAAACAAGGATGAGCTTTGTGTTACTGCTTATTTTCTATCACTAGAAGTTTGCCTCATGATCAGGAGTTATGGGAATTTTTTTATTTTTACTGACAGGTTCTGTAACCTTCGTTAGACAAGAACCCTTCATTAGACAAAAGAGAAGTGAAAGGGGCATCCATAGGGATATGGAGATTGCAGAGAAACTGAATAAATTCTCTGCAACTTTCTTTATTGTAGAAGGTAAAAGATAGATCCTTGAGCCTGTATTGAGTTTCTCAGGGAGAAAATCAGAGCAAATTAAGCAATTCGATAAAACAATCTGGAATATTTTGAAAAAGTAAAGTTTAAAAAATTCTTGAGTCTTGATGATTTGAGTATCAGATGTAAAATTGCTGATTTCCCTGCAAGAATATTTAACTTATCCCTAAAATTGAGTTCAGTGCTAGAGAATGAAAGTGTAGTTCCTTAAAGTTCTGTGCTGAGATCAGGGCTTTTATGGTTTATGGACAAATTACCTTGGAATAAGCAGTAAATTGACAGGGTAAGCAGTAGATTATATCAAACTATTTAGGTTAATTAAATCTAAAATTTATGATACAGTTCTGGAGAGTTTTTTTTTTTAAGTACACAAAATTGTAAATGACACAACAAATACAGTTCAATTGAAGCAAGTGTAAAGTGATGCGCATTGGGTCACACTTCCCATTTCACATATAAATTTATGTACTTTGGGCTGTCTTACCCAAACTAATAAGGAAGGTGATCTTGAGATTTTAGCAGATAGTTCAATAAAATCACAATTCAATGTGCAGCAACTGAGAAAAAGGCAAATGTCATATTCAGCATTGTCAGGAAAGAGATTAAAAATAAAACTGTCAAATTTTAATCTGCTTCCACTAATACATTTTGGATAGAACTTTTGGGACCTCTTAGCACCTGAGGAAGATACGATGGAATCATGCATAACCTGGAAAAATGTTTATGACACTATTCCCCTTCTTTTGAAACACTAGGACCCAAGTTAATCCAATGAAATTGATTGGAAACAGACTGAGAAAAAAATTAAAAAATATTTTAAGATAATTAACCTATGGAATTTAAGACAAAAGATAAATTGATAGCCACTGATATTTAAAATGGACTGGATAAATTCATGGGATGGCTATCGGCCTCAAGAGCTGTGGGCAGCATGCCTCTCAAACAATTTACAGGGAACATGCTGGAAGAAGACACCTAGCTACATCTAGCTGTAAGAAACAAAATACTGGAATGAATAGCCTGATTCAGAAGAGCTTTTCTTCTGTTTGTTTTAGGACGTATGTTGCTAAATGACTCAAGGAAGGGTCCATCTCACCTCTATTACCGTCGTCCATATGGCTGTGCTGTATTGAGTGTCTTGGATGTAATTCCATCTATTTCTGAACTCAAAGAAGAAAAGGATTTTGTTCTCAAAGTTTACACGTAAGTTTATTTAGTTGAAGCATTTAGTGACACATTTAGAGTCACTGTTAGTGTGATGAGTAGCTGTATAAAATTGGTTTAATAAGTAAATGATCAGAAATGCCATAATATGTTAATGTCAAGTCTATTATTCTGATATGAAAAATATAGATATTGTAATCACAGTTTAGGATATGCATTTTTAAAATATTAATCAAACAATTAAAATGTATTATCTATGACAAGCGAATTTGTGACTAACATATCTGATTGCAACACTTCAGATCTAAAGTTGGAAGTTGCTTTGAAGAGGTGTATATTCTACAGCTATTAGCATCTCCTCAAAGAGGTTATAATTTTTATTCAAATTATTTGGTAGCCACATTACTACAGGAAAATTTATGTTTGATTTAGGGAGTCAGTGCAGCAAGATGCTTTGGAGCAGCATGAAACAACAAATAATTTGTAGGCAAATTGAGAAATCTTTTATAATGGCAGATACAGAGATGAATTACTTCTAAGTCATATAAAAGTTCCAAGTACATTTTTAGAAGCTCTCAAATCCATCCAAATAATCTCACTGAATTTAAGTGACAGAGGCACGTTTAAAGTGACTTTTATCTATTGTTTAATTGTTGTTTAAACAATTGTTTAAACAGCTATATTTTTCTTGAATCTCCCATTTCCAGACTGAGCTGCCAAAATTGAACAACCATATATACACATAATATATGTGCAATATGTATGTATGTTTATATGTATATAAGAGTAGGAATGCTAAAACTTTATATCCATTAAATATCCTCAAGAGCACAAATCATGAAAAATAGTGAAATGTTTAGATCTAAACATTACAATATTACCACCGGTTCTCCACCAGTCCTTATAAGTTGGAGGGGGACCATTCTCAGTTGAAAAAAATAAAATAAAATAATAAAATAAAATAAAATAATTGTATGTTATCTCTTATTCAATAGTTGACTAATACTGATGTTACCTAGTTTGGGTAATGAGATATCTTTAATATCTTTAAGATATTAAGATATCTTTAAGAAAACAACTAAGTTCAGAAAGCACCAAGGACTCCTTATTTCAACTCTGAGCTACAAATATTCTCCATTATTGGATATAATCTTCATAGTAATTAGAGACATGAGTCAAAATTAATCATGGGCTTTCTAACCAATCTGCTCCCAAAGATGCTCTTTCAAAAGTAAATTGGACTTCCTTTGTTTTTGCTTGTCATTTAAGATGCTTCTCATCTAAGAAGCTTCTTCAGTTCTGAATGAATGGTGGAGAATGGAAGCATTTATATTCCTTGTAGTCATCTGGTTGTTGAACACTCGTTCTGAAAATTGTTGAGGCCATTTGGAGGTTTATCTATGCTCTCAGGGTCACCTGAATAATGCGAATGGGTGTGGAACCTTCTGTGTTGTAAACAGGAGCCAGGAGGTGTTGTATCCCTCCCGCTCAAGCGAGCTGTTCAATCTTAATGTAGATGGCCTCTTCCAAACCAATGGTCCTCTCTGTGCAGAATGTGGGCTTTGCTGTCTTCAAAAGAGTGCCTTTGTCTTTCAAATGCAGATGGACTATTCAATTTTGTCCTGATGGGTTCTCCTTTGTTGTGTCATGCACTTGTGAAATAGTTGTTTTGTTTCTCCAATGTACAGATCTACACATGTTTCACTATATTGTACTGCATATATCACATTGTTCAGTTTGCGTCTGAGTTTTATCCTTGGGGTGGATAAGCTTTTGCCATAATGTATTTTTGGGTTTAAAGTGTGGGTGTATATTGTGTTGGTTGAAAATCCTCCGGAGCTTTTCCAACGTTCCTGCAACCTATGGAATGACAACGTTGCTTTGTTTGTTGCTCTCTTCTTTGTCTGTTATAGAGAAGCTCCTGCTTGGTCTTTTTTTTGAATTTGATGAAGGCCCAGTTGGGATAGTCGCAAGTTATGAGGGCCTCCTTGACACGGTTTAGCTCTTTTTCTTTTCCATCTTTGTGGGTAGGCAACTTTCACCCTGGTGATGTAGGATTCTGATCACTTCCATTTTGTGCTCCGTGGGTGGTGAGAAAATGTAAATACTGATCTGTTTGTGGGGGTTTTCTGTAAACTTCAATGTTAAGGCTTCCTTAATGTGTACTGCACAGTTCAGGAAGGCCAGACTATTTTCCTTAAAATCTTCCTGAGTAAACTTAATGTATCTGTCTACAGAGGTGATGTGTTTGATGAAGGCTTTCAATTCCTGTGTTTTAATCTTGACCCAAGTATCATCGATATACCTATATATAGTGGATGGAATTCCTGTAAAGGAATTTAGGGCATTGGTTTCTAACCAATCTATTGTTTCTTATGTCTTGAAAGCAACATTTAGAGAAAAACTAATTATTCTGTAATTTATAGTTATTGTGTAAACTCGATTATCATACTAATCACTAGATATAAAATTAACATAGAAATATTTAGGGATACTCTTTGATCTCTATGGATTTAATATCTAGATTATCCTATATTCAAGTATTATGTAGCATACTTCTGAAATACCACAATTCATTATAGTCAGGATTTATATATCAAAGTCTTCTGGCATGGAGGAAAAGGAATTAGCTATTTCTCAAGTTGAGAAACTCAATTTCATTTTCCTTCAAAAATTTTATATTGAAGTTGCAGTAATAAAGTAATGAAATGCCTCCCAAGAAGACTAGACAAGCAGGATGGGCTAATTTTACTTTATTGTAAGGCTGCATTAACAGATTCTTCCAAGTCTTAAAATACAATTCTCCCACCATCTCTTTTTACCATCTGATAAATTAGGGTGAATCCTTTCTAAGTTTCTTTTTCCCTCATTTCCCTAGGTCATTCCCACATCCCATTACAAATACCTACCTTACATATTTTAAAATAATCCTGTATGAAACTCCATTGAGCAGGTCACAAAGCAAAGTTCACACTATTATAGTTGTGTCCTGATATTACATGCAAATATATAGGGGAAGAATTTTGTGTAATCATATTGCGGCCCAATTTTTTCATTCCCCACGCTACCCCCATGAATGTCTAGTTTTATTTTATTTTTTCACTTTGCTGAGTATATTATTTTTGCACTGTATTGCTTGTGCTCATATCATGATCAGAATATCTGTCACCACTGGGAAATACTTGCTTCTATGCTTCCACGTTCAACATGAGATATTGTAATTTTTCATTAAAAGCAGTCATATTTGTGTAGGTCCACTTCCTTTATTGGGATGAATCAGAGTAGTACAAAAGATTATGCAAGCTTTGAAGTTTTCATCAGGCAGCTGAATTCTGCATTTCAAAGTCATTTCCAAGGAGGTTTTACTTTACATACATAATTCATACTGGGTTTGTTGGCATTAGATTATACTTAGCATCTTCATGAAGGGAAAAAGGCTTTTTAACATACATTCTCTTTCCTCCATAGCAAAACCTTACCATCCAGCTAACAGAGTTTTTGTCCTTTTGGAAAGTGCAGGCAGTTCTCTAGAGAGGGGAAATAATCAAGAAACTAAGGATTAGAGCTCTCCGCCTTTAATAACAGGAAAATCTATAAGAAACTGGAAAAAAGTCAAGAAACAAGCAGGCTCAGAATATAATAGAAAATATTTAACAAGTTTAGTTAAAAATATTGCCAGGGATAATTTTTACTTACTTTGATAGTGTATACTTACAAATATTTTGTCTCTGGAATTTACAAGCTTAGTATTTCTATTTTCCAAATTAAATGGTTTCTGTATGGTATACTGAGAGCATATGCACCAAAGACAAATTCCTTGTGTGTCCAATCACACTTTGCCAATAAAGAATTCTATTCTATTCTATTCTATTCTATTCTATTCTATTCTATTCTATTCTATTCTATTCTATTCTATTCTACTCTACTCTACTCTACTCTACTCTACTCTACTCTACTCTACTCTACTCTACTCTACTCTACTCTACTGTTTAGGAACAGTCCAGCATCATCATCTATTCTGACCATAATCTTGGGTTTCCGTTTGTTGTTTTATGAGAGGTACTTTCAAGTCACTATCTGAAATTTGAACAACTCTGCATGTTTATATTCATTGCCTTTAGATATTTATTTGGGACTGCTTAAACACCAAAAAGATTTTTTTTTGGCTTTAAAAGCATGATTTTACAGTAGTCCTTGTATAACAACTGCCCTATTTAATAACCATTCAAAGTCACAACTGTGCTGAAAAAATAATTTTATGTCCAATTCTTGAACTTATGTCTGTTGCATCACCCCCATGATTAAATGATCAAGATTTGGGTGTTTGCAACCTGTGAGTATCTGTGAATGTGATCATGTGATTGCCATTTGTTTACTTCACAATTGGCTTGGAAGTGAGGCTGTAAGTCCATCCTGGTCACATGTTGTCTTGTATGGTGACCTAATTGTTTAGTGACAGAGTTGCCAGTGCCATTTGTGGTTCTTAAAAGTGGATTGCCTGTATTTCTCTTTTGTAAGATCCTCTGAAAAAGAGGAAAGGAAAGGAAAGGCTGATTTTTCTAGTCACAGACCTCAATTCCAGAAGATGGCACTATAGATTTAATTTTTTCTCATTTTTTTACTCTTTAATTTTATAGAAAATGTGGGTACCCTGTTTCTCTTACATATCATGGCTGCAGAGAGAATGCCATGTAAAACACTCTCTAAAAGGTAGATGATTGCAATAAGTGCTACCACACAGAAGGCAGGAGATGGAGCTAGGTGTAAAGAAGTTGTCATGTTCTGGGAAAGAAAAAATAGATTTTTAAACCATGGCAGATGAGGAGGAGGTGGATATTTCAGCTTTATCTGTTAAGTGAGATGTCAGTCTGCCATTAGGTCTGGCAGAAGAGGCATGCTTCAGGTTTCATTTACAAAGGAATACCATCTGGTGGGCCTGCAAAAGAGAGCTTTTTCTGTCACAGCAACCGCCCTGTGGAATGCTGTTTCCACAAAGATTTGATTGACAGGAAGGTTGAGAACTCCAATCTTTTATCCTATAGACGCAAACATGCAATAACATATCATATATAAAACTACACACACACACACACACACACACACACACACACACTGTATGTCTGTCTCTATGTGTGTATAAGTTCCTTATATAGTAGTTTAATTTTTTATTTCAAATGTCATCATCTAATTGAATGAGTAATTATTCCTTATAATAATTATAAATTATTTATTTATAATTTCAACTTTTATAATGATCCATGAATGTTAAGCTCTGATACTATTCTTTAAGTTTTCAGATAGGAAGAATAAGATATATAAAGAACACAATTTTCTTAAATTACATAGATATAGTAGAAAGATAACATCAGGCATGGAGATATATCAAGAAGCTACTAATGGATTTCAAATACACAATAATGAAATTTTCAAAGAAAGCAACATGTTTCTAACTATTAAAATGCATCATCTTAAATATTCACTTAATCTGAATTATATAAGATTCTTTTCTATAATGCTGCACATTACAGTTGTAAATAGTTTGTTTTCCTCTCTATGTAATTATGTGCATATTTAATTTCATTGACAGTGGCAAATAACATTGACTCTACTTTTTAGGTGCAACAATGAGAATGAATGGCATCAGATCCATGAAAATATAATTCGCAAGTCGAGCACCAAATATACAGCACCCAGTTCAAATTATGGTAATATTTTTATTTTAGCTCTTTTAAAGATACATATTTTTTTTGGTAATGAAAACATTATACTTGCCACATAGTTCATATTTTAGAGCCTATGGTCATGAACAGTCCTCAAGGAATTATCTTTCTTCTGTATAAAAATGTGGGTGTAGAGGCTGGAGAGCAAAAAAGCCTTTAAAAAAAATCCAGTAACCTCTTCAGCATTGCTAATTGTTAGTAGACATGAAATATTCCTCTTACCTGAGATTTATATTTCTGGCTTCAAGTTGATGTCACATGATCAATGAGGAAGCAGTGTTCTGTACCTGCTTACCAGGTTGGCATATTTGCAAACATATTTGCATATTTTTCTGGCAAGGAGGGGAATACAGAGAGTATATCATGCAAGAAAGAATGATGAGAGTGGGAAGTTTGCAGGGGGCACTGCTAACATCCTGGAAAGGGAAAAGAACTCATCCTTTCTCCTAGGACAGTGATGGTTAACCTTTTCGGCACCAAGTACTGAAACTGGAGTGCACACAACGCGTCTGCATACACCGGAGCACCAGAACCCGGAAGAGAGCAGCTGGCCGGTGCACATGCACCGTGACGGCCAGCAAAGAACCCCGAACAGAGCAGCTGTCTGGCGTGCATGCGCACAACAGAACCCAGAAGAGCAGCTGGTGACTGCATGGGTGCCCACATAGAGGGTTCTGCATGCCACGTCTGGCCCGCATGTCATAGGTTCGCCATCAGGGTCCTAGGACATATTTAGATTAGGGTTTGAAGCAAATCAATACTTAACATAAGAGGTGCATGTAAGGAAACTGATGCAGAATGGCAAGAATTCTGTTATTAATTATAATAGTGTTGTGTGTTACAAAATAGGACCAGCTTGAAACACTTGCTTGACATTTGTTTTCAAAAGCATACATCTAATAACTGCATCAACAATTAACACTCATCTGTAAAATTGGCTGAGGCACCTGCGTATTGTAAAACCAGATGTAACTGATTGAAAATAAGAAAGTGTGGATAATTGATGTGGCAGTAACAGGGGATAGTAGAGTAGAAGAGAAAAAAAATCAGAGAAGATCACACAGTATCAAGTTTTAAAATTGAACTTGAAATATTGTGATATAAATTGGCTATGGTAGTTATCAGCACATGGAGTGCCATACCAAAAAAAGCCTTGGATGATACTTAGGAAATCTGTGTATTGACAGAATTTCCATCTGTCAATTACAAAAGACCACACTGTTTGGATCCACCCATAATATGTTGATATGTTATGATATGCTAGGTTCATCAGCTAAAAAACAGATGAAATTTCACATTGTTATGTATGTAATTTACTGAAATAGGTGGCTATAGAAATCAAACAAATAAGTAAATAAATTAATAATAATAATAATAATCACACATCCAAGACTATCTCACCTCCTTTACTATCTGACTATCTGCCAGGCTATCTCACCTCCTTTACATGAATCTAAAGCTGTATGGGAAAACACCATTGGAAATGGAATCACTGCTCAGCACTATATATAATTGCAATGAAGTTCGGACTGGACAAATTTGTTTCATTACATCTGGTCTGTCATACTTGCCATCTTTTATTGATTTTATAGTATTCTTTTTATTTGATTATTGTGAGCCACCCAGAGTCAGCCAGCATAAAATTTAACATTTTATTATGGTTGCTGCACAGTCAGCCATATGTTTAGATTGAGCTTGGCATTTTTATTCACCTATCAAGTCCTTCCCAAAGACCTGGACGAAGTCTGTCTCTACTAATTCCCTCCCTGAAATCTGAAAAACTTTCAGATAATCTGCTTCCTCCAGGCTTCTCTCAGAAGGCTGCGGAGTGGGTCAGGAGTGGGATGATCCAGATGGTCTGACCAGTCACTGAGTCGAATTGTTTTGGCCATGCCTCCTCGTGCCTCCCTTGTCCCCAGTTTATTCAACTCAGTGGAATCTGATCAGACGTGTCTGAGTCTTCTCTCTCCTCACTCCACTCTTCTCAACAGCTATTTGCTTCATTTTTTGGAATTTCTGCGCTGGGCAAGCTGGACACTTCAGTCTAAGGCTGAAAACGCCGCCGCCGCCGCCGCCACCATCACTGCCTCACAGCTGACGGGTGCTACTCGCTCAATTGCCCCATCAGCCTCAGCCGCGATCACCGCCGCCGCCAGCGCCTCTCCGCCTCACAGCTGATTAGTGCTGCGGGGCTGAGCTCATTTCGGCAACCTTCTGATCCCAGGTATTTAGGGATCATTCGCCTCAGCCTAACAGCTCCTGGAGGCCATTTACAGTAGCGCTGGCAATTTTCCACATCGTGGTTGCTAGCCACCGCATGGGGCGGCCATTTTGGAGGGCATTCTCAGCCGCGGTGGCCATTTTAAACATCACGTTTGCTTGCCACTGCGCGAGGTGGCCATTTTGGAGGACATTTTCAACAGCGGCGGCCATTTTACCCACTGCAGTTGCTTGCCAACATGTAGAGCGGCCATTTTAACAATGTGCTCTCCAGCGTCCATCTCTCTTTGCACTCCTCCTCTCTGCTCCTAGGAAGCGTCCCAGGTGCTGGCATAGTCCAGGTTGCTGGACTGCCTCCCTCTTATACCCACTGTGCTAACTTGCAATGTCAGAGCAATCAGGGCAAGTCTACCTCCAGCAAGAAGGAGCCATCGCAAGGGGAGCTGAAGGATCTCCAGTGGCGCCATAGGGCCCTGGAGCACCAAATTTTACTGGCAGAAAAGGAGCGCGATGTCCAAGAGGCCCCAGTTGAGCCTGCCTTGCAGGAACAGACAGAGGATGAGCTCGACCTCTCCAGGGCGCTGTTGCCGGAGGAACCTGAATGTCACCAAGAACCCCGGTCACCGCCCTCTACCACCCAGGCCAACGCTGACCCATTCGCCTGTCCTAGGACTACTCAAGATCCCGCCCCGCCTCCGCCACCTCAATGTTCTGGCTCTGTGGACCTGGACCATCTACCTGACATGGTCCAACAACTAATTGCCAGAGCCGTTTCTCAAGGCATCGCTGCGGGTCTCACGGCGCATCGCTCAGCTTCTGTTACATCCGAAAGTTTGCCAACAACCTTTCTCCAAAATGTTGGACTGGTTGGTAGTTGTTGAAAACCTTTGGGCCTGCCATTTTCATCTGCATAAAATTTGATGTATTCTGTTTTGACACCTGATAAATCAGTGTTGCTTAATGTGCTTTGATTGCTTCATATCTAGATTATTAAAACATCTCACTGACATGTCTCCCTCTTCTCCATTGGTCCAGGTTTAAATTACTGAAGCGCATGTTGTTTTAAATGTTTTAATACACTTCAAAGCCCTGCACTGGCTATCAATTAGAGCCAGGTGCCACTAATTTTTTTTTTGCCTTTTGGGCATCGTGACGCTGTATAACTTCCTTCATCTATATTGTTAAACAAGTATATACACTTAAAATCTACTCAACCAGCCTCTTTAGCACTTTTGCTGCTCCTGTTACTCTAAGGGATTGATTTAATCCCAGAGTTTTAGAGTTTTACCCTTGTACTCTATGACACAAAAATTTTTAGGCTTTAAATCTAGACTTAAACTTTTCAGTTATGAGGAATAGAGGATTTTGTGATTTGATAGTTTAACATGTGGACTGCTCAGTAACAGGCCTGTTTGACTTTTATATTGAATATTGCTTAATTTTACTCAATTTAATTAGTTAAATATTTAGTTTTTATACATCAAGTTTATTATTTTCGTTGTAAAAAGACTTCCCTTTTGCTATGACATTATTTCTTTTATAATTAGAACTGCCTAGTTTTTAAACTATCTACTTTACATTATTGTATATTCTAATTTAATTGATACTTCTTTATTTATATTCTTTGTATAGTTTTATCAGTTATAAATACATACCATTAATATGTATTAATGTTAATATATATTAATATATATATCATTAATATGTATTAATATATATCATATAATAATTGTTATTACCACCAATATAATACTCTTTTGAGAACTGTGTTGGTTACCATTTGGTTCTGAGTACAATTCAGGGCGCTAGCTTTTATTTAAGCCTTTCTTGTTTCACGACCTGGATATCTGTACACCATTTTGTCTTACTAACATTTTCCTGCTTATGGGAAGTGGCCAATACTGGGCAAAAGCCATTTAGTTTTAATCCTATTTATTTTACATACTTTTTACACATATTACCGTATATTTCTATGATGTATTTTACTTGCTCACTGTTGAATGTTATGTCTGCAATTTGAAGGTGCTTCTGACAAGAACAAAGAAAGATCTTTCCACTTGATAAAATGGTGTAGGATAGTCTCTTTGTATCCTGTCACTTATCACAAAATGGTAAATGGCATTACCATTTTCAGGAGTTGCCCCTCTCCTCTGAACAAATACACATCTAGAATTGTTTTGTGCTGCTCTTTCTACTGTGTTGAAGAGGATAATCTCCTATATTACTTTTTGCTGCTCAGACATTAAAAATATAATAATTCTTATTCTCTGATACCGTAATATTATGTTGTCTTTAACATCATCTGCTACATTGTATTTTTTATTTGTTTCATAGTAAATTGAATTGTAAGGATCTAATTTTGTTCCTTTTTTTCAGGACTTATCATTTCTCTTCAAATTGTCCGTGGAGAAATGGAACAAATTCGAAGAGAATATCCTATTATCTTTAACAGAGGGGTGTCTGTTACAAGAAAAATAGGATTCCCAGATGTGATCGTGCCTGGTAAGTGAATGAAAGTTCTAAGTATAGCATTTATTGAATGCTGGTCTTTATCAATGTAAATAGTACTATAAAATAAATATTAAATAAAAGATGTAGCTGAGTGATTTAATTGTAAATAGTAATATTTTACTAAAAATAACTTGACAGAACTAAAGCTTATACAAGAATGTTCTTTTTAATTTTTTTCCCCATGAAACCCCTCATAACTTACATAGAGTTATAACTCCAATTGTAATTTGATAATGCTTGCTATTCTGCTTAGGTTTTAAGTATGGGGATGAATTTTTTATAGATGGTTTTAATGCACTACTTTTTTTCTTTCTGAATGTTACTTTAGATGATATGAGCATGTTTTAGAAGTCAGTCTTAAATTATGAATGAATGTATATATGCAATGTATGGGTCTTCTAACTAGTTCTCTAAATGCCTATCAGGGTTTTAAACCACAGATATACATTAGTGTAAGAAAGCTTGTATTAGTAAGGATTATGTTACTCATGAAATCCCTTTTGTGAGCCCTATAGAATTTCAACATTGAAGTAGCAGTTTTTAATGCTGTATGGAATACTGCTTTCAGAATGAAAATGGTTTCAAAAGCACTTTGATCATGTATCAGCTTTTCAGCAAACAAACATTTCCATTGTTTTGATTCCTCCTTATTGAAACATTTGACTTTCATCATCTTTTAGTATTTCAAGAAAGCAATTACAGTATCAAAAATACTACAATTAGAAATTATAAGAGGTTTAAAAAGGTACTTGTTAGGTGCTTCCAAGTGGTTTTTTAGTTCTCTGTCACTTAGAATTTTAGTACAAGGAGGATTGTTAATTAATACAAAAGGCAGTGACAGATAAAATTAAATTGAATTTGTTTATGTTTAGTATTTCATTATAATGTTGCTTTGTACCACAATAATTTTATATTAAAGAACAATATAAGACTGCAGATTTCATATTAAGCAATATTTTGCACTTTTGTGTTCTGAGATTGGTACATTTACAAAATTCAGGAAATAGCCCATTCTGTTTTTTGAAAAACATTCTGATGGCACACATCCATCAGAACCCTCCTTCCCTGAGCCTCCCTGTGCTCGCATGTACTCTGTATCCCATTTTCCTGGCTACCCTGAACTTCTGCCACATTGCATCACCTACCAACTCATACATGGCCTGGGCTCAGCCTCTCATGGCTATCCCCAGCACCTTTGTGGCACCCTTGATATTTTATTATGAAAGTAAAATTGGTGAAGTCTCCTTAAAATTGTGCTTCACTTTTGATGCATTAATCTTTATAGGTTTTGGGAGGAACAATACAGAAGAAATTGCTTTCTTTCAGGATATGTTTTTTTGTTTTTTTTTAAACTTCTGACTTAATATGTAGTTCTGAAATTACTTGGCAGTTTCCTATCCAAGCAGCATCCAACCTTGAGCCGTGTTTAGTTTTTAAACCCTCAGCAGGTAATGCTCCAAGCATTGTTATTATTAGAAATTATGAGTGAGTCGAATATAATACTTAAGAATTTACCCAACATATCTCTTTGGTTCTTGATTTTTATTTCATGTGTGGTCACATATTTCTAATCTATTTATTTGCAAACAAGTGAACATCTTTTCTCTTTTTCTCAATTATTGAATGTATTTTGTTTTTAATTACTCATCAAATGTGTGTTTTAACATTTAACTGTCAATAATACTTGATTTTATCTTTCTTGCCTAAATTTTCTTGGCACCCTGTTTATCTTCCCTTCATTCTCGCCACTTAATGGCACAGAGATGAAGATAGTTGGGTGTAAGTTGTTGCTTCATTGTGTTCTGACCATTTATTGCTTGCTGTTTTTCACATTTTCTACGCCATATTTTACCCCATAATTTTAACTGAATGTTTAAAATTCATAAATATAATATAAGTTAGCTATGCTGATGGTGTATGCCAGAAAACACTTCCCATTACCCAGTATGGGACTGGGTACCCAGACCACATTCTGACTAAATGAACTCTCTGAGCTGTGTTCACACACTCATAGTTTCCCCCACTTCACTAGGTTTTGCTCTCCTATGGGGATTACTTTCTGGAATGGAACAGTTATAAGAATATACCACAATTCCAGATTGGCGTTTTGTCATCACTGTATTGTGTTCATTGGTGTTTTTGCCACCAAAACTAATACTAGTGAATAAAATTATCTACCCCTCCTGTGCATCCTAAATTACTCTGAAAAGTTAAAGAAAATTAAGTTATGAAATAAGGACAAGAATACTTGAAAAAAAATATAGATTATTTTATTTCCAGTTCAGTTTACTTATGAGATATCCTTGGAATACCCAGCAGCAAAAGGACAAAGATAGACAACAAGAAATAGCATTTCATTACTATCTATGACAATTTATGAAAAAGATATTTATGCTTGGGAGCAGTAAGTGGCATTGGGGCAAAGCCTATTTCTCTTATTATCTCACTTTTTATTTATAAACCAAGTTTTAGGTTTTCTATTGATGTCGCTATTATTGTTTTTATTTTCTGATGTTTGTGTTCCTCACATCCTTTTTCTACGTACTGTATTACATGGGGTCTAAACCTTTCATAGATAGCAATTTATTTGTTGTAAAATTGTAATATACACAAATTTTCTCCAAAGAAAGGAAATTCTTCCAGTTTCAATCATGCAGTTCTACATTTATATTTTACATGTCCTTATGGATACAAGTACTAAGACTTATTGATTATATTATTGAAAAGGATAACACAATTATATTTTCTAGAATACAATCCTAATTAAGTGATATTGCTGTTGCAATTTTTAAAAAAAGTGTTATGGGTGTTTTTTAATCTTGTAGTTTATTATGTTTTTAATGTTTTAAGTGTATATTTTGATCTTGTAATCTGCCCAGAAGCTTTTGGAATGGGTCATCATAATAAATATAAAGTGTTTGGTTGAGTATGGCTGTTAACCATGGCTGTGAAAGTGTGAAAGACCATAAGCCACTGGAGCATATGTAACAGCAGCAATGTCCTTTTTGGAGGGTAGTGACTTTTTCTTGCAATCTTATTACACATCTCATTTGTTGTTCAGTGTTTTCCTAATGATGATCGCATAAATAGTGGCATTTGCCAATGTAAGAAAGGCCTTTGATTGAAATATTTTACGCTAATTTCCTCTTCAAAAGGACTGGTAATCCTAGATTTCATATACTTCTGCCACATACAAATACACAATTTTGGATCATTTTCCTCAATAAATAAGTATAACATTTTTGATATATTTGTTTAATTGAGTTCTTGTTATCTAGTTTTAGAACTTGTGATATTGGAAATAAATTATTTTTCAGTTATATTTATGCAGAAATATTGAAAATTGAAAAGGATTCACACATTTTTAAGCACCACTTTAGTTGCTTGAAAAAAAATTGCTGGGTAGACCTCTCCTACAGAGGGGATGGGAGAATGTATCTAGTAAAAGTTAGAGTATTCACTTTATTGTTTACAACTGTTGTATTGTCTACAAATGTTTATAAATTAGCTATCAATGTGGAAATAGAACACTCTTAAATTATTTGACCATTTATTTGTTAACTAGATAATTTAAAAGGAATTTGAAAATCTTACCTCCTGTCCTCTCCCTCTCCTTTGTCTCATAATTAGTTTCCTGTTTCAGACTCCATAAAGCATTACTAACAGCCATCAAATATAATATACTGATATTGAATGTTCATTTTTGTTAACTATTCATTTTACAATTGGAATAAGTTGATATCTCATCAGAATAGTGAACAAAATATTGATTTGTCCAAAAGAATAATTTACTATGTGCTCTTTTCTAAAAACATTTTTTCTCCTTGTATGTAGGTGATATACGAAATGATTTGTACCTGACTTTAGAGAAAGGAGACTTTGAGAGAGGTGGAAAAAGTGTTCAGAAGAACATAGAAGTAACTATGTACGTTCTCTATGCAGATGGAGAAATTCTAAAGGTCAATATTTACATACTTTATTCAATGTATTTCTGTCATGGTTTGGTTTAAATTCTTTAAAATTCAAAATCTTTTATAAGTGGAAGGGTTGAAATTCTTAATCAAATCTTCACTTTAAATTATTGATGAACTAAAGCAAAAAATAAAAACATTTCTTTTTCAGCTAGAAAAATTGCTTATTGTACTGGTTGTTATTCAAGATTCTTTCGCATGATTTAATCTGCTCTATTTTCTATCCAAGAATATCTAGCACCAACTGTGTTTTTTAGATGAACTATTTAATTTATTATTACATCACTTTTCCATCTTTTCACCAAAATATTCATGGAAACGTAACATGGTTTTTCTCCATTTTACACTGTGGTCTGATTTCAATGACGATTTCAACCACTAAACAATACTATTTGCATGTCAAATGCTAATTAACCCTCCCAAGAGAATCCACACATTTCAAATTCAATAAATAAATAAATAAATAAATGGTATTGCATTGCATAGCATATTATAAAAACTGTATCTTCTCTTTTCTTATATCTGAAAGCTGAAATCACTGAAATACTTTAATAATATTGAAAACCTCACTCTACCCACATTATAGTATAGTATACATAATCTTCAGTTCCTTTTAAGAAAATTAATCTTGTCTTCACTTTAATGGCTTTCTAACTAATTATACTAGACACTTTCTATCTATCAATGTTTTATTTTTAAGTTTTTGTATTCACCCATTTTAACCATTTTAGATTATGCTCACATGGTCCTGTTAGAGTAAAGCAATAGATTTTAGACTCAGGGAAGAAATTGAACACGCAGATGAAAACCATCTGTATGTCCATAACCATGATAGACACTCATTTGCATATTCTTAACTTTTTGTGGTAATTAACTTCATGGATCATGTACTGAATTGTTTTAACACTTATGTTATTATTATTTCCACCCTGAGCTAAGCGTGTACATTTTTTATATTTTCTACTCCTTTTCTTTTTCTGAGTCCATACTTTGACTCAATAAACTAACTATTTTGGAATATTCTTCTGAGGTTTTTCACATTAGGAACTTGAACCCATAATCCAGCCTCAGCCTCTAGGGAAATCCGTACCATGTTTGGCCCCAGGATGCAACAATGATGCAGTTCCAGCTTCACTCCAGGCTATCACAGCAATACCCTTAACCATATTGGCTCCTATTATCCCCAAGGCACCTCATTCAGTATGTTCTATCCTCCCTGTCATAATACTGAAATTATACCCTTTTGTGTTATTTAAACAAAGCTAAAAAAAAACCTGGGCAAGTTTAATTTTATTGCTTGTTTAGATATTGTTAAATTAGGTTAACCCTAAAATTCAGGAAATGGTTACCAAATTTAACACCACAATTTTGGCTATTTATTTATGTATTTAATTCGCCACCCATCTCATATCAAAATGACCCTGAAGTGCTTACAGCATTAAAACGCTAACAGATAAGTATTTCTATAACAATAAAATGGAAATCACAATCAAAATAATATTATAGTTAAAGGACAGGGAACGGAACAGGATGTACATGGGAAGCGGGGAGGAATTGCTTCTTAATTCATCAACCACATCCAGTGTGATGCACCCCAATTGGGACCCCAAACTATTTGATAGAGCCAGGTCTTCAGGGTCTTACAGAAGGGTCTTCAAAAGAGTGAGAGACAATCTCACCTCAGAGGATAAGATGTGCCCAAGGGTAGGAGCCATGGCAGAGAATGTTTTCCTGGGACTCAGTCAGCTGGAATTCCTTGACTGACAGGGCCCACAGCATGCCCTCTCTGCCAGCCAAATTAAGCATCTAATATAAGGAAGAGAAAAATGGGAAAGAACTGGAAAGTTCTGAAAGAACTGGATAGGAAGATGAAATGTTTTCAGTTCTTCCTGGTGTATTCTGTCTGTAAAGTGATGTTAAGTTCTAACCTTTATTAATAAATTCTTTTAAAATTATTTTCAATCAGCTAGGATAATTGTGAATAATTTATAATGATTATTAAGTAGTGATGCCACTCTATAATTTCTTGTCAAAGTCCTTCAATATTTGTATATTTCCAAAACTCAGGGATCTTTCTTCCCTGTAAAATAAAATCCATTATATTTTGCAAAGATTGTAAAAATTCCATCTGGTACTGGCATTTTATAATCATTTATATAATCTTTTTTTATAGCTTCACAGTTCATTTTTCCATATTTCTTTTACTGTTAATATTGACAACTGTTTCTATAAAAAATAATTTGATGAGAGATAGTTATCTTCCCTGGAGAGTTCTTTAATTCTTCTTTACTTTTTATTTCATCTAAAATAGACTGGGTTTTCTCTTGACTCTTGTAAAAGTTGAGTATTATATTATATAATATATCCTCTTTAATGAAATAGGCTTTACTTGCATCTCAAACTATACTTACGTCAGTGTCTGCATTTAGATTATTTTCAAAAAATTCTGTTAATTTCTTTTTACAAAGTCTACTCATCAACTCCCTATTTCACCACAATCGTCAGCACCACTTTTAGCGGAGCTCTCTTCAGTTTGCTGAAGTCTAGAAGTCTCTAGAAGTCCTTACCATATCCACTCTTGAATTTTCTGTTTTTGTAGAAAAAGGTATACTAGTCAAGCCCGGTGTTCTACTGTTAAGATTCATCCCACCACATTTCTGTAACTCATATTATACCATACATATCTTTGTTCTTTATGATATCAATCTCACCTTGCTAGTTTTCCATACCTTGTCCAATAGTATAAAGGCATTTAGGGTAATGGGTTAGGCTCACTTTTCGTTTCCTTTTATGTCTTTACTTTAATGTCTGTACTTCTTTTGCTTCTTTGTTAAGCTCCTAATATCACCACACTAGAATTTTTCTGTTGTATATAATACATTGTTAGCCGATCTGCTACTCATTTATTCCTACCCCTTTGCATTCTAATTTAAAGCCTTCCTGACCAGTTTAACTAGTCATCATCCAAAGATATACTTTCCTCATCCAAAGGTGTACTTAGATGTAGATAACTCTACTTAATGTCACATAGAAAACAAATCAAAAGTACAATATTTTTGGCTGGGAAGTTTAGCTATTTCTGCAGAAATACATAACTTCCTAAAGTTTAGGAGAAGGAATGACAGAATCTGGCATCAGAGTGCAAAGAGGATCAATCGTTACCAACCCACAAAGAAAGCCCAACCCATTTGATTGTTGTTGGCCCTAACCCCAACCCTTATGTAATTCTATTAACTATTATCTGAAAAGATTTCTGTGCATAAATATCTATGGAGATTTTCAATCATCCAGATCATGGTTGTCCCAAAGGTGCTTTTTAAAAGGCAACTAGACTTTCTTAGTTTATTTCCTTGAAAACATTCTGTTTCTCATCCAAGAACTTCTTCAGTTCTGACTGAAGTTCTGTTAGAACTGAAGGAATTTCTTGGATGAGAAGCAAACCTATTTCAAAGAAATAAACTAAGAAAATCTAGTTGCCTTTTTAAAAGCACCTTTGGGAAATGTCTGTGCATAGGCTTTTGCAGTAAATCAGTTTAATTGAACCTTCACTTATGGACCTGGTATTTTGCACCTGACATAAAGCAAAATTACTTGCTTAAGATTCCTGGATTACTCTAGCTTTGTGGGGATGCCAGGCTTTCCACAGAGACTGTTTTGGAGACAGAAGACCGAATGTGTTCTTTGTCCAGCAGAGGAAGGAGCTGGAGCATGTGACAGACTCTTTCTCTCTCCCTCCCTCTCCCTCCCTCCCTCCCTGTCCTATGGAATGTGAATTGACAGTCTGACATAGGGGCTACATGCACAACACTGACTAATTAAAATATAATAATGCTTGTATTGTTAGCATGAGGTTGTTAGAATCTTGTATCATCAAGTTTAGTGTAATATTTTAGCATTCTTACCTTGTACCTTTTTTTTTTGTAGGACTGCATTAGCTTAGGCTCAGGAGAATCAAATAGAAGTATGTATCATTCGTTTGTTCTCTATCATAATAATAGCCCTCGCTGGGGAGAGGTCATCAAACTCCCAATTCCCATTGATAGATTCCGTGGATCTCACCTCCGTTTTGAATTCAGACATTGTTCCAGTGAGTATAACTTGTTAATATTTTATATATTTTTATTAAGGATTATATTAAATAGATAAGGCAAATAACCAAAACCTACAAAAATATAGGTAGCCCTCGATTTATCATCACAATTGGTACAGAGTCTTGGTCATTGAGTAAAGTGGTTGTTAAGCAAGACAGCCAAGTGACTGCTTCACTCAATGACCGAACCCTGGTACCTCAGGGAATGGAGGAGGTTTTGGGAGGCCTCGGCCAGCTATAGGGCCCACCAGTGTATGTAAACCTTCTATGTGCTGGAATGCCTGGCCTCTCTTCCTGTCCCACCATGCCAAGTAGGCCTGGGCCTTATCACTTATCACTGGACCACTTCATTACATCCAAGAGGCCTTCTCCCTGCCAACTTCTGCTTCTTTTAATATCTTTTCCTCTTCTCTAGAAATTCTTATCACCTTTCAAGGTCCATTTGTAATTGTCATGATGTCACTCAAGTAAATCTACAATTCAATTTAAAAGGATATTCCACAATTTATTTTTAAATTTTTATATACAGTATTTTAAATGTTACAATATTTGCGGTATAATATAAGAAATTATAAAAAATAAAGATTTCACAAAGCTGGACAGATGAGATGTTCTTTCTTTTGATGGATTGAAGAGAATTCCACTCAGCGACTGGTAGACCTATGGTTCTGCAGATTTTTCTATCTTAAAAAAACACTAAGAAAAGTAAAACTCCGAAGTGATTAAAAAGATGAGCTTTGGCTGAAGCTTGAGTCCTGAAAAGCTGTATATATTGCTTGGAGCATGATGGAATCCACAACTTCCAGCTGATCACACGTGGCTCCAAAAATAACACCTTCTGCTCATCTGTTCATATAAATTAGCTGTCCAAAGTACATGAGGGCAATCTCTAGTTCCAGAAGAAAATTCAGCAGTCCTCATTTCACATCTAGCTGCCCCTGCAAAAATGCAGGCGTTGGTTTTCCCCTCATCAGAAGCATTTCCAAGTATAACATGTTTCTCTATCTGCAGGAGACCTAATTGTCATATTTTGCATGTTTTCAATAGATTAGTGCTTAGATCAGGAAATCATTTGAAAATATATGACAAAGTAAATTATTGCAACTATTTCAGCCAGCAATAGTCACAGGAACTTACCTAATTTACAGCTGCACAAATATAAAAGTGATTGGAAGCAGTGTTTTTTTATTCTTGCAATTTTATGACATGTCAGGTTGTGAATGACTAGTCCAGAATCACCCATAGAATTGCATGCTCTAGTGAGGATATGAACCCTGACTTGTTTAGTCATACAGTACATATGCAGTGTAACTACCATAGCATATTGACTTTCCATTTCTTACAGATAACCTAAAGACCTAATCTGTCATTTTTAAAATGTGTAAATATTTGATTTTGTTTTGCAGCAAAAGATAAAGGAGAAAAGAAGCTCTTTGGCTTTGCATTTACACCATTAATGAGAGATGATGGTACTACCCTATCTGATGATATTCATGAGCTTTATGTTTATAAGGTACTATTCTTCATTTTTTGTATTTTGATCCTTCCACGATTATATCCCCTCTTTGGCTTATATTTAATGTCATAAACACATCTGCTTGAAAACAGATTTGCACTAGAAGATCTCCAAGGCACACTTCCAATTCTGTTATTCTGTTCCATAAAAGTTTGTAGTTTTGGAAATCTAAGAATGTTGACAGTTTTAACTTTTCTAAATAAACAGTCAAAATATTGCAGTTAGTAATCATGGAAAAGTATTACTAAAATTTCTGTTCCTTTTTTCTTGTTTTATATTAAAGCCATCTGAGTGCAATATTAACACAAATTGTAAAAAGGTTCCTTATTCACCATTTTGGGGTGTTCTGTTACAGCTTTTGGATAGAACAGAGTGTTGTGACAAAAATACTCCATTTAGCAAAGAACAATATTTTGATTTGAGTAGCTAGAATAGATATTTAGAATCCTTGACCGGTAAAATAAATGAAAAAATGTTGCATTTTGGAGTCACGGATACATTTTAATCCCTCTGAAAATTGAGATAAATTACTAATTCTGATATTTAAAAGGAAGCTAATTCTAATGGCAGATACATGTAACTTTTTGATTATCGTAAAAATAAAAATGTTCTAAATGATGTAATTAATAAATAAAGGCTATACGCATTTGTAGGCAGAACATATACATGAATAGAATCAGTGTTGCTTTTCAATATAGTCTGATTAACATAACAATATAACATAACAACATAAAATATAACAAATATAATAATTTATTTTCTTGTGTCTCTAGTGTGATGAAAACAGCACTTTCAATAACCATGCACTTTACTTGGGTCTTCCATGCTGCAAAGAAGATTATAATGGTTGTCCCAACATCCCTTCAAGCTTGATTTTTCAGCGCAGCACCAAAGAGTTTTTTTCAATCTCTACTCAGCTGTCTTCTACCAAACTTACCCAGAATGGTACAGCAGTTTTTTATTCCAACAATTCATAATTCATAGTCCACCTTTTCAATAAAGCAGAATAGTCTGACTTATATACATGCTTGAAACAGATTTTCATGATGGTTCTGATTGATTTCGTTACTTGCAGCATCTATCTGTACTTGAAGGATTCTGTTTCTATCTGTATGGAACAGTTATGAAACACAAAATATTTTCAAACTGAAAATATATACTTTGCAGTGATTAACTTCCCAATTGCTATTGTAAATAAAATATAATTAATTATTTTAATAATAATAGAAAAAAATCAAAAGAATTGGGTATTTAGAGTGTACAAATTCATAAAAAGTAGCTTTGAAAATGAGATTCTCAATCATCCAGGTCATGGTTGTTCCAAAGGTGCTTTTTTCAAGAGGCAACTGGACTTTCTGGTTTTTCTTTGAAGACATTTCGCTTTTTATCCAAGAAGCTCCTTCAGCTCTGCCTGGAGGATGGAGAATAGAAGGATTTATACCAGGGGTGAAATGTAAAATTTGTTATTACCGGTTCTGTGGGCATGGCTTGGTGGGGGGATAATGTGACTAGGTGGGCGCGGCCAACTTTTTTTTTTATTTTAACTTTTCAAAGCATTTTTTCTGCAAATGCAAAAAAATGCCTTGAAAAGCCTCTGCCGATCAGGAACACAGCTGGGATAGTCAGAGCCTTTTCAAAGCATTTTTTTAACACACCTCTTCTGCTGAAGAGGTTGCAGGAAAAAAAATGCTTTAAAAGTCTCTCTGACGATCCCAGCTTAGTTGCCTGATCATTTTAAAAAATGCTTTGAAAAGTCTCTCTGACCATCAGGCAACTCATCTGGGATCGTCAGAGAGACTTTTAAAGCATTTTTTTCTGCAACCTCTTCTGGGGAAGAGATGGTTTAAAAAATGCTTTGAAAAGGCTTTGACGATCCCAGCTGTGTTGCCTGATCGTCAGAGCCTTTTCAAAGCAATTTTTTAACCACTTCTTCCCCGGAAGAGGTTGCAGAAAAAAATGCTTTGAAAAGCCTCTGAGATCCCAGCTGAGCCGTGCGATCATCAGAGGCTTTTTTTTTTACTTTTAAAAGCATTTTTTCAGTGGAAGAAGTTGTAGAAAAAATGCTTTTAATGATCGTGCGGCTCAGCTGGGCATGGTGGGGGGGGGGCAGGAATTTTTGCTACCGGTTCTCCGAACCACCCACCACCATCCCTACCAGATCGGCAATCCGATCAAAAACCGGGAGCCCTGATTTATACCCCTTGCAGACAACTGGTCATTTGCAATCTCTTAGCGGGTCGTTAAGGTCATCTGGAAGTTTATCTGTGTCATCAGGGTCATCTGAGTGGTGCAAATTGGATACAGACAGAACAGAAAAAGAAGCAACTATTCTGTCCTATTGACCTTGACTCTTGGTGATTACATGGATATGTCCATATAGTTTTCCTGACAACAAAAATTGATATGACTGGGAATTTTTTCTTCAGTTACTCAGTCTGTAGCACTGGAATTTCTGCTGATTTCCCTTCCAAGTATAAATTGGGTCTTATTTTACCGAGGATTTTTTCCAAGATCAACCAACTTGTCTGGATGTTGCCACCTACTGTAATTACATCAAGCATTTTCACATAAGATATATTCCTACAATACTAAATTAACGTTGTTTAGACAGGCATTTTTGAATCTGGTTTAGTATGCTGTGCTGTTATATCTTAGTTATGCAATATAGAAGGAACTGCAGTATATTCAATATAAAATTAAATATAATAGTTCAGTGCACTTTGATTTAAATGAATATGTTTCTGGGTCACATACTGTGAAAACAAGAGAACATTATAATTGAAATTACAAGTATTAATCTCAGTTGTGTCCAATAGTTTCTCAAATTATTTAACAAATATATTTTATATTTTGTTCATGCCCAGGACTAAATGATCTTCATAAAAATTGCTATCAGTGTATTCAGAGTATTTTAGATAATGGTACTATTATTTATATACTTATGGCGCCCCGAGGGAGAGGGTGGGGACTTTGATTCTAGTTGCGATTGGGAATGGAGACAGGTGGATGAACAAAGGGCCATATCGGTATTTGGGAGTGCACCCCCCCCCCCCGCTATCTTTGAGCGGTGGTGTGCTCCGACCCTTTTGGTTCTGTCCAACCGACCGGGGGTTTGAGAGAGAGGGTCCCTGAGCTTAGGCTGATTTATTTTAATGCCAGGTCTGTGGTTAACAAAGTTCCCCTCATCCATGAGTTGATCGAGGAGAACACAGACCTGGTTTGCATTACGGAAACCTGGTTGGGCTCGGAGGGAGGGATCCCTCTGATCGAACTTTGCCCACCAGATTTTCGGGTGCTACACCAGCCGAGGGTCCAGGGTAGGGGTGGGGGGATGGCGGTTGTTATTAGGGAGTCCCTTGGTCCACGGGAGGTCACTTTTCCTCAGATAGATGGGTGTGAGTCCCTCCTTATGAGATGGGGCCCGCAAGGGCAGTTGGGCCTGTTGATTACGTACCTATCTCCCAGCTGCATATCAATGGCCCTGCCCAGGCTGCTCGATGCTCTCTCGGGGCTGGTGGTTGAGTTCCCTAGATTTATTGTTCTGGGGGACTTTAATCTGTTGTCCCTGGGTGGAGTGTCGGGGGCGGCCCGGGAGTTCATGGCTTCCATGTCAGCCATGGACCTGACCCAGATAATTCAGGGCCCGACTCCCCGATCTTGTTTTTATCTCGGAACAGTGGCACGATGACTTCGGTGGGGGAGCACCAGTTATTCATCCCCTGTCATGGACTGATCATCATCTCCTGCGGTGGGCTTCCAGAACGCCAACCTCCCCCCCCGCTGGGACACGGTGCCGACCATCTGGTTCCGCCCCAGGCACCTGATGGACCCGGAGAGGTTCCAGACGGAGCTTGGGACAATACCCCTCTCTCTCTCCCACGTCCCGGCCGAAGATCTGGTGGATGCCTGGGAAAAGGCGGCCTCTGTGGCACTCGACCGGGTCGTGCCTTTGCAGCCTCTGACTCGACGCAGATCCCGGTTGGCTCCTTGGTTCACGGAGGAGTTCCGGGAGATGAAGCGCTGCAGGAGAGGCCTAGAGAGCGGTTGGAGAGCCAGCCGTTCCGAATCCAACCGTTCCCAGTTGAGATCGTTTACACGATCCTATCTGGAGGCGATGGAGGCGACGAAGCGGACATACTTCTCCGCCCTCATTGCGTCCACAGATAATCGCCCGGCCGCCCTGTTCAGGGTGTCCCACTCCCTCCTAAATCGGAGGGTGGGGGAGGACCCTTTGCGGGGGTGTGCCGAGGAGTTTAGTCAGCATCTGCTGGACAAGGTCGCTCGGATTTGGGACGGTTTGGACTCTGACTGGGCAGGGTCTGACGGTGAGGAGGCAGCTGGTCTTGGGATCTGGAAAGAGTTCGATCCTGTCACCCCTGAGGAAGTGGACAGGATCATGGGAAGACTGAGTGCCACACGTGTGTACTGGACCCTTGTCCCTCCTGGCTAGCTTATGTGGCCCGAGGATGACACAGGATTGGATCCAGGCAGTAATAATGGCATCCTTGGATGAGGGGATCTTCCCTGCTGCCTTGAAAGAGGCGGTGGTGAGACCCCTCCTCAAGAAACCTGCCTTGGATCCAACCATATTGGACAACTTTCGACCGGTCTCCAACCTTCGCTTTGTAGCGAAGGTTGTTGAGAGTGTGGTGGCATGGCAGCTCCCATTGGCCCTGGAGGATACAGACTACCTGGATCCATACCAATCAGGTTTCAGGCCGGGGTACAGCACGAAGACTGCATTGGTCACATTGGTGGATGATCTTTGGAGGGCTCGGGACAGGAGACATTCCTCTGTTCTTGTCCTCTTGGATCTTTCGGCGGCGTTTGATACCATCGACCATGGTATCTTGCTGCGACGGCTCAAGGGGTTGGGAGTGGGAGGCACCATTTTACGTGGTTCTCCTATCTCTCGGGCCGTATGCAAGCGGTGTTGGCAGGGGGGCAGAGGTTGGCTATGAGGCCCCTCACTTGTGGGGTGCCCCATGGGTTGGTTCTCTCACCTCTTCTGTTCAACATCTATATGAAGCCGCTTGGGAAGATCACCTGTGGTTTTGGGGTACGGTATCATCAGTACGCTGATGGTATCCAGTTTTTTTATATCCACCAGTGATGCCCTCAACGTGATGTCCCATTGCCTGGAAGCGTTACGGACCTGGATGGGGAGGAACAGCCTTCGACTCAACCCTGCCAAGACCGAGTGGCTGTGGGTATCGGCATCTTGGTCTGACCGAGATATTCCATCATTGACCATCGGGGGTGAGGTGTTACTCCCTGCGGATACGGCTCGCAACTTGGGTGTCCTCCTGGATTCACGGTTGTCTCTGGAAGACCATGTGACAACAGTGACCAGGGGGGCATTTTCCCAGATTCGCCTTGTGTGATAGTTGCGCCCTTACTTGGACCAAGATGCCTTACGCACCGTTACTCATGGGCTGGTCACCTCCCGTCTTGAGTACTGCAACACGCTCTACCTAGGGCTACCCTGGAAGACCACTCAAAGGCTTCAGCTGGTGCAGAATGTGGCCGCGCGGGTTGTGATGGGAGCGTCCCGACACTCCCATGTTGCACCCCTCCTGCGCGGCTTGCATTGGTTACCGGTTGCCCTTCGGGTGAGGTTCAAGGTGCTGGTTATCACCTATAAAGCCCTTCATGGCCTAGACCCGGGATATCTATCGGACCGCCTGCAGCCAGCGACGACCCCCAATCGCCCGGTGCGTTCCCACAGACAGGGCCTCCTCAGGGTGCCGTTGGCCAGACAGTGTCGGCTGGTGACCCCCAGGGGGATAGCTTTCTCTGTGGGCGCACCCACCCTCTGGAACCAACTTCCTTTGGAGCTCCGGATGGCCCCTGACCTTCGTTCGTTCTGCCGCGAGTTGAAGACCTGGTTGTTCCATAGCCTGGACTGATGGGGGGGTTTTAATTGAATTTTTAAATTGTTTTAAATTGGATTTTAATTTTATATCATTTTTAATAAGGAATTATGCATTTTACCGTTGTGAACCGCCCTAAGTCCTTGGAAATAGGGCAGCATATAAATTGCCTAAAATAAAAAATAAATAAAAATAAAATATTTATATATTATTTCTTTTCTACTATATACAGTGGACCTGCTTGCTCTTCTGAAATGGAAAGCATATCCAGATCGAGTAATGGATATTTTAGGAAGACTGCGCCAAGTCAGTGGCGAAGAAATTGTTAAGGTATTGAATTTTGTCTAAGCTATTATTAACAAATTAATTACAATAAGTCATCACTTTTAGGGGGAAAAACAAAAAGTTATTAATATTCGTATTTATCAATAAATAAAATCTCAGTGTATTTACCTTAATCATAAATGTAAATGATACAGTGACACCAAGTCTTTATTTGCTTCAATTTAATAGAAAGAATTTTGCCAGACTAAAACTACAAACTTGTAACTTAATAGATATACCCTGAGAGATTCTAGGTGTGGCCACTCTAAAAACGTCGTCCCTCCCCCAGACAGTTCAGGAGTGCACAGTCATTTATTCTGGGCGGAATGTACAGTCTCCTCCTGGGGAGACTATGGTATTCTTGCCAATATCCCTTCCCCACTGTTTCTCCAGGTGCACTTTTCATCACTTGTGTTGAAAATGTGTGATACAGTATTAATAAGACTAACAAATAATGCTTAGTTTTAATGATCTGCACATCTGAGGTTACAATGGCAACTAGGATTTTCTGGATTACTGTTACTAAGTGATGCAGTCACATGCCATCACATTTTATACCACATTGCTTAGTGACAATAATCCCAGTTCCAACTGCAGTCATAACTCAAGGACTAAAATTATCAATTTACACCAAATGTCTGGAAAGGTCTTCCCAAAGCCATTTGAACATTTTCTAGCCAGCATCCCTGTTCTCACTTTTACTATCATGTTGTATGCTTGTACTTGTAGCTATAGATCCTTATTAATTTTTAAAAATATAAAAATGTGTATTTGATTGCCTATATTATATAAATACATAAATACAACCATAGATAGTTATCAAATACACAAATAATAAAAAAATCAAGATCAAAATTCTAATACTTCATTAGTGCCATAAGAGAACCCTATCAAAAAGATTAATCTGGATTTTTGCCTCTCAGAATTGTCCCTTGTTATTGAGTGGACTTGACTTAATAAAAAGGGTCATGAAACAAATTGAGGTCTAGAGGAATTTAACATTTATTCAGAATATCTGGCTTTGATTTTTCTATAGAATATTGTACTTCAGAATTAGAGAATAATCAATGTACTTCCTACATATAGTGTCAGAAAATTATGAAATAGTTTGGTTTGGTAGAACATTTTGTAAAGAGATACTAAAGATCCCTGTGCTTTTCAGAGGGATAGAATCAAGATCACGTGAAGTGTTAATACCACTTTATAATGCCTTCGTAAGGCCACACTTGGAATACTACATTCAGTTTTGGTCGCCACGATATAAAAAAGATGTTGAGACTCTAGAAAGAGTGCAGAGAAGAGCAACAAAGATGATTAGGGGACTGGAGGCTAAAACGTATGAAGAACGGTTGCAGGAACTGGGTATGTCTAGTTTAATGAAAAGAAGGACTAGGGGAGACATGATAGCAGTGTTCCAATATCTCAGGGGCTGCCACAAAGAAGAGGGAGTCAAGCTATTCTCCAAAGCACCTGAGGGCAGGACAAGAAGCAATGGGTGGGAACTAATCAAGGAGAGAAGCAACTTAGAACTTAAGAGAAATTTCCTGACAGTTAGAACAATTAATCAGTGGAAGATGTTGGATAACCATTTGTCTGAAGTGGTGTAGGGTTTCCTGCCTGGGCAGGGGGTTGGACTAGAAGACCTCCAAGGTCCCTTCCAACTCTGTTAATCTATTCTATTCCTTTTCCAGTTCTTGCAGGACATTCTGGATACATTGTTTGTGATTCTGGATGATAACACAGAAAAATACGGACTTCTGGTCTTTCAGTCTTTGGTAAGAACAAAATATTTCTGACAGATCAATATTCTAATGCAAGATGTGAAGGCACTTTTCCTTCAATACTTTTCTAAAAATTAACACACTATTTCCCTTCGATGCATTAGTTGCTGAAATTTTTCCAAATTCTCCTTAATCCCTTCTGGATCGACATCTATCATGGTACCTTTTCTTTTTTTTTAATTTTTACTTATTTATTTATTTTTATCCCACCTTTATTGTTTTCACAAATAACTCAAGGCAATGAATATATCCAACACACCTTTCTCTTATTTTCTCCACAACAACAACCCTATCAGGTAAGTTGAGCAGAGAGAGAGAGAGTGACTGGCTCAAAGTCACCCAGCTGACTAAGGCGGGAATAGAATTTATGGTATCATGCTTTCTAGTCTGTGCTTTAACCTCTAGAACAACTGGTTCTTTTGTTGATCCTTGTTTCCAAAAATTCAGATTAATGGCAATTTCCATGAGCTTCCTTGAATGCTAAATGTTATCACCTCTGAACTTGGAAATACTGAATAATTGCATCATGTTTGAGTGTTCAGCCACCATTGGAAATGTTAGAATAGTTGCAAATTATTTTGTTCCTAAATGTTCAATATTCTCATGACTTTCTGTGAGTTAAATTTACTGATTTGGGCCATCTGATGGTGAAGTTTATACACCAACTACAGTCATAGACAATATACAAATAGCCTATATACCTTTAAGAAACATATATATCTTGAGCTAATGATTAAACTAAAAATTTGTTTTAATTTGAGAACTGATTCCATTGTTTGTGTATTTGACTGCCTAAATTGGGATTAAAGAATTGTTTTTTATTGTTAAAAGCTAGAAATCAAAAACCCTTGAAAATCTGTAAATTGCTTTATTGTAGGTTTTGGCCATCCAATTTTAAGAATATGAGACTTGCTATTTCATTTCCATGAGTAAAATCTAGAGAGCCAACAAGAATCTGTTTAGAAGACATTCTTAAATTAAAATATTCTTAATTGATCAGTGTTTTAAATTCTAGGGCTATTGTTTACTTCATATTCAACCAGAAAAAGTTTATATGTGTGGAGCAAGCAACCATCACCACTTTTTCAAAATAGCTGTATTTTTTTCTCAGAATCGTGCAGTAAGATTGAAATATAATCATTCCTTACAAGGATTTCAGTAATGGCAAGAGCTAATAAAAGGAACTTCACATAAAGTCATAGTGGCATACTGTACATATAAAATTTAAAAAGAGGGAGGATGATTAAAATTCAATGTTAAGAGTTAATTGAAATGGGGTCCCCACTCCTGGGCCTTGAGCCTTTTGGAACGGGGACATGGATGTGGAGGGCAAGTGTGCGTGCATGCATCTCCACTCAAGCTAGGAGTGGATGAGCATGTGCGCGCATGCCCCATTCATAAAAACAGGCACACTTGCCCTCCCCTCACACAAATGCAGTTGTGTGCACATGCTTGCTTGCCCCATGCACAGTACCATCCCCTCTTTCTTTCCCTCCCCCCCTCTCCCACTGGTCCATAAAGCTGAAAAGATTGGGAAACTCTGAATTAAAAGATGTTTAATTTAATGGAGGGCTTTCAGGACCCTCCAAACCAGCATTTGGGGCAGACTCATGAACTTGGAGCAAAGATCTTAAAAATTTTATGTTCTTTTTAAGAAGCTGACAGCCTACAACTTCTGATATTATTTGTTTTAAATCTTTCTGAAGTAAATTAGCACTTTTCTGACTATGTTTCTATCTTTAAGGCATTATGGAAATTCATATTTACTATTTTTGTTTCCCATTTGGTAGCCATTTCTGAAATAATCAAAGAAACAACTACAATATTAATTTTGAATAAAAGCATTACTTCTATCAAGAATATATACTGAGTCAGAGTGGAGCGATAAATTACAATTGTCATGAAATATCCTTATGCAGGATAATTAAATATTATTTATTCAAGCCCTTATATACAACTCATATACTTATTTAGTTATCTTTATCTTCCTAAACATGTTTCTTTTTTTTCTTTCTCTTTCAGGTGTTTATCATAAATCTCTTGCGTGATAGCAAATATTTTCATTTTCGACCTGTAATTGACACTTATATTCAGAAGCACTTTGCAGGAGCTTTGGCATATAAGTAAGTCATCTCTTTATTAAGTAAATGTTAATATCAACACAGTAATTTTTAGAAAAGGATATTCATTTGCTTGGGTTTTTGTATATACTAAGTTCTCACAGAGAATAGTTTATAGAATCAGCATAGCAAAGGGTTAAAAATGGAGCAAAATCATAGTCACTTGAAGTCCAATGATTATAGATGAAAACTGCTGCTAAACTATCATTTGTTTAATTTATTGTAACATACATGTATATACACACACATATGCAAACATATACACACACATACATTCACATGTAGCATATAAATATAGAGATGTAAGTATAGATATAGATATTGATATATTTCAGAAAAATCTGTCACTGAGCTTCTCTCCTATTGAAATGTCTGTCAATGTGGTTTTTTTATTCAGAGAACTCATCCGCTGTTTGAAATGGTATATGGATCGATCAGCTGAACTAGTACGACAGGATCATATTCAAGAAGCAATGCGGGTATGGTTTCTATGTGAAGATCACTCAGTTTAAACAATAAAATATTATTTCTTTTCTAAGGGCAAAACTTAACTAGGAATGAAAATTAAATAATATATTATTTAATGAGTTTTTTCCCAGAGATTTCCAGCAATATCGATCTTCAGTGGTGCTATTTAGAATTAAATGCTTACCTCCAAATATTGATTTAAGAAGGTGGAGCTTAAAAATGGGGTTACAAATCAGATTTATTGTGGTTGAGTCAGTGGATTAATTTAAATCTGGGGAAAAACACTGGAATAAAAATGTACTTACTTATCAACAGTGGAACTGGGGGGTTTGCTAAAAGGTGCAATTTTTGCAAATAGCTTTCCTGAAGAAGAATGCTAAATTTTGATTTATTTTATTGATTTCTAACTAAATAAATATGGATTCGCCCACCCCTCAGAGTCGCTTCAAACTCTGAGATGGGCAGCAAATAAGTTTAATAATAATAGTAATATCCTTCACATAAAGGATAAGAATTTGAATATTAATAATGTACTTAATTTTTTCCCCTCTGACTTTATAAACCCCTTGTTCTTTGTTTTCCTGATTCCCTTCCTGTTTCTTAAGGCATTGGAATATCTTTTCAAGTTTATTATTCAGTCTCGGATCCTTTACTCCAGAGCTACTTGTGGAATGGAGGAGGAACAATTTAGAATCAGCATCCAAGAACTTTTCCAGTCCATCAGATTTGTACTCAGCTTGGACAGCAGAAGCTCTGAGACTCTCATCTTTACACAGGTTATAAATATCTACAGTTCTATTTTGTGTGTTTCATTGTTGCCTTTGTAAATTAATAGAATTACTTAACAATGTACCAAAACTGTTCAGAGGAAAATAACTAATTGATTAGGAAAATACTAGCAAACCATAAAACAATCCTTCTGCAATTCTATCAGTTTTTCAGTTTTCAGTTTATTTATTGTACTGGACTTACATGCTGTTTCAATCATATATGTCTTTGAATGATACAAATAGTAATGAAATTAAAAACATAGCTATATTTCAATATAAATCACCAAATTTCTGAGAAACAATCACAATCCATATTTACATTTAACCATCAGGTGTGACAAAAATTATCCCACAGCCTCTGAAAGCCAACTGGAACAATTTCACTTTCAGATCTCAAAGGACAGGCAGAAATTACTGGGAGTGGTTCCTAGATGCCCAATCCTGAACCATGAAGCATTTAAAGGTGACAATCAACATCTTGGATTGCACTCAGAACAATACTAATAAGCAGTGTAGCTCTCAAAGCAGACGTGTTCCTTGGGTAGACAGTTGGGCATCCAGAACTTTTTGAGTTGCTTTATTGTGAAGCAATTGAAATTTGTGGTCTTTAGTGGCCACCTTATGCAATAATTTAATAATTTAATTGAGAGGAAACCAAGGGTTAACTGACTATGAGCAAAACCTAGTAATGTAGGAAAGACTGTAATTGTTACACAAGATGAACCTCTATAGTAGCTCTTCTTAACCACAGCTGCCATCTGCTCTTGAACTGGAGCCCCAGATTATGAATTAACACTGAATGAGAAGCACAGCCCCATCCAGAGTCAGAGATAGAATACCTTTGGAATTGGAGGGCTTCTATACTAAAAGCTATTTCCTCTTGTTGACATTGAACCAGACTCTGTTTATTCCCATCCAAACTTTTATGGCTTCCAAGCTCTGGGATAAAACCTGAGTCATATCTTCTGTTTGTCTGGAGTCAAGATACTCAATTAAATATCATCTGCACACCAATGCTACCTGTTTTGTGTTATTGGATGACCATTACCATTAACTTCATGCAGATGTTAAGTAGGGGGAAGACAAGGTGTCAACTTCTGCGGCACATCACAACAGAGAGTCCCACCACCAATGTCTGGAGCTGCCCATTTAGAAGAATTACTACAAAGCACTGCCACTTACTCCTAACCTTTGCAGGTGGTCCAGAAAAATATTATGTTCAATGGTGTAAAACCAACTAAGAGAACACACAGAATCAGAAGGATTACACTCATATCCCACTCTTGCCACAGGATGACAGAAAAGTAATCAATGTGGATTCAGTTTCATGTTGGGTGTGAATCATCATGATAATCTGTGTCCTCCAGCACTTTCTGCAACTGCAAACCATACAAAAAACCAAACCACAGAAGGAAAGATTGGAGACTAAGTTATAGTTATCTAAAGTTACCAGGGCTACATATATTTTACTGAGATGTCGCATCCCTTCACAAAGAAATATTCAATGCAATTCTATTTTATAAACATTTTCTATAAAGATTTTACCAGCAAAGTAATAGTTGGTTCAGTAAAAAGTCCCAAGCAAGTGAGTTTTCTAAGATATTCAATTGCTGCCCATTAAATAATATGAATTCCAGGGTTATTCATATGTCTTAGAAGTATCTAATATTGTTGCATATTTGTGAAATAAATAAATCTGAAGAATCTAGTAAAAATAATAGTTTGTTCTATAAAGAAAACAAAATTTTGATAGCAGTGTTTTCTAACCATTAATTTTAATTTTTCACCTCTGACACAATACTTGAGAAGATTATATATTCATTTTAAATCTTCTTTAATACTTAATGCATCAAAAGTTTACCTTTTTTTGTTTCCCACTTGCCACTGTGTTGTCCCTTAACCCTAATTGACCCATAGGCCCCTCAGCCTGAAGGACAGGTGAGCGGAGCTGGGACATGTGCCCCACAAAAATGTGGTGGCATTGCAAGGCCGTCATTTAAATCTGTAAGTAATTATCCCCATATCCTGTACAACTTTTAATCATGGATGTATCTAATGAGTGTTTTTCCAGTCCATTTTTCTGCACAATGAACTAAAATATATTGCACAGTTCAACATTTGCAACTATAAAGCGATTTGCAAAACACTGAATGTTTAAATATAAGAGTTACTCTATTGTTTGCATGAGTCACTTTGAATACTAGCACCAGTCATTAGAGAGAAATTACATCAGTTACGGCAAACTTTTGCATTATCTCTGGTAATTCAAAGAATACATATTAATGATGATAATAAAAAGTAACCAAAATCTCATAGAAGAATATTTACTAACTCAACTGAGTTTCGGTTATGCCATACTGTAAACAACTAAATATTCATGCAACTGTAAGAGCCAATAATGAAAATACAATTAATTTTGGCCTTATTTTTAATCTCTTCCTATTAAGGTTTTTTTCATGGAAATAGCCAAGAGCATTATGTTCTCTCTAATTACAGGTCTTTTGATATCACCACCTCTGATATAACTGTCACTGGAAATAATAGCAATATTTAATAATTGCTAAATATTTCCCTGGCATGAAATGGACTTATCTTAAAAATAAAGAAATTAAAATAACAATGGTTGTCTGGTTCAGTATTTAATTATTATCTTTATTTATTTTGTCTTTATTTCTTTGGATTGAGAACTTTAATTCTAAAATACTCAGCAGAAATCACTACCCATCTTTAATTTAACCACCAGTATAATTTATAAATAAAATAAAACGAAAAGAAATGAATAGCCAGAATAGGGGAAATAATAAACTGTTTGCTCTGGTTTGCCAGGTGCTGATGGAAGATAAACCACTCATACTTATGAGCATCCACAGTGGGATACCTACAGACATATTTTCATCAGATATGATGACTTCATTGCATTATTACATTATTTGTGCAATGTTGTCATGAAACATTGACAACCATTTTGGTATCATTAAGGCGCATTGTAAATCCCACTGGTAGCACTGTTCACCATAGAAATAGAATAACAGAGTTGGAAGGGACCTTGGAGGTCTTCTAGTCCAACCCCTGCCTATGCAGGAAACCCTACAGCACTTCAGACAAATGGTTATCCAACACCTTCTTAAAAACTTCCAGTGTTGGAGCATTCGCAACTTCTGTAGGCAAGTTGTTCCACTGATTAATTGTTATGTCAGGAAATTTCTCCTTAGTTCTAAGTTGCTTCTCTCCTTGATTAGTTTCCATCCATTGCTTCTTGTCCTACCCTCAGGTGCTTTGGAGAATAGAGATATGTTACTTGTATTGTATGGTACCATCTATCAAAAGATTTTCTGAGTGATGTGAGAGAATGAGTTGCTCACTTTTTCCATCATTAGATTTGGAATGGGGAATTGGATTGCAGCTAGGAAACAAAGAGATAATTCTTACATTTTTGAATGCTCCAATACTCCCTCCTAGCTATTGCACCCTGTATTGCAAATGGGCTTCCACACAAGATAACTATAATGGGTGTCCCGAAGGTGCTTTTTCAGGAGGCAACTGGACTATCTTGTTTTTTCTTTTGAAGACGTTTCGCTTCTGATCCAAGAAGCTTCTTCAGCTCTGACAGGATAGTGGGGAAAGGAAGGATTTAATTTCCTTGCAGATAGCTGGTCATTTGTATCCTTTTAAAAGGTCATTGAAGCACTTGGAGGGTTGTTGAAGCACCACATAAACCTCATAAAGTGCTTTAACGACCCTCTAAACGGATGCAAATGTCCAGCTATCTGCAAGGAATATAAATCTTTCCTTTCCCCACTATCCTGTCAGAGCTGAAGAAGCTTCCTGGATGAGAAGCGAAACATCTTCAAAAGAAAAAACAAGGAAGTCCAGTTGCCTCCTGAAAAAGCACCTTTGGGACAACCATGACCTGGATGACTAAGAATCTCTACAGACTTATAACTGGGGTAATAGGGAGGAGATGTTTCAGCTGGATTGGACAGGTCTGATGTTTCCATCTTCTAATGTACTCCTGTTCTTCCTTATCACCAACATTGAAATTGAGCTCAGAAATGCCTTTGATTTGAGACAATAGTTTTCTAAAACTAATCACTGTAAGAATACATCAGGAATTATTATAATAGGAAGGAAAGAGGACGGATACTGTTGGAAAGTTAATATTTACTGCTAAAGCTCTCACCATACTTACCTCTCTCTCCCTAATGCAGTTAAAACAAACTGTAGCATGATACGTAGTGGGAAATTTTGGGATGAGTGAGTCACTTGGTTGAGTTGGGCGGCTATAGAAATTGAATAAATAAAAAATAAAATAATTACATCTTATATATATCTGAATATCATATATTTATTTATTTTATTAAATTTACTGACTGCCCATCTTACCACAAGGTACATGCATGCATGTATGTGACACAAAATGGGTAACTTGCTCATTGTTAATTTTGCCTTTGGCACTTGGTAATTTGGTCCTTCCACTGATGATAAACAGTTTGTGTCAATTTTCCAATAAGAAATGTGCTTTTTGGGCTGAAAAGAAATCTTATCCAGCTCTAAAATAAGTCTTTCTTTTATTGAGTGGGTTTGTAATATGGAGGAAGCTACTGCTCTAAGAGACAGGAATTATTTTTTGCATATTCTTCTTGCAACAACGCATATTGCTTTAGGGCAGTGATGGCTAACCTTTTTGCCGTCGTGTGCCAAAAGCGGGGGGAGCGCAGGGAGGTCGCCCACGTGCATGCCCACACCCATAGTTCAATGCGCCCCCCCGCGCCTCCCCCCCCCCCGCTTTTGGCTTGTGATGGCACAGTGGGCCCGATAGGCCCGTTTTTTCACCCTCCCCAAGCTCCAGAGGCTTTCTAGAAGCCTGGGGAGGGCGAAAACAGCCTCACCCCCACTCAGAGGTCCTCCAGAGGCCAGAAACAGCCCATTTCCCAACTTCTGGTGGGACCGGAAGGCCCAAAAATCAGCTGGCCAGCGCACGCATGCGTGCTGCAGCTGAGCTATGGCAATGCTTGCGTGCCCACTGATATGGCTCCGTGTGCCACCTGTGGCACCCGTGCTATAGGTTCGCCATCATGGCTTTAGGGTGTCCTCTCACTTTATAGCAGATCTACAATGGGCTGCAGAAAAAGAGAATGAATAATTGAAAATATGATTGCAATGACTCTTATGAACATCCTGTAAATTACGATTTGCTGATGGGTACTCAAGATTTAAACCGTTATTCTATCATATTCTGGAAGCCTTTTATCAATTTTATACAAGAATAAATGAACATAAAGCTGTTCAGGAATGCACATTGTTATATTTTCAAATTCTGCTATGTTTATTATTTGCCATATATGGTGCATAATTATTACTTTCTCAAACTAAAGCAAAATGCCACAACATAATGTTGCAAGTGTAACAATACAAACAATCAGTATATATTTCTAAAAGAAAATATTTTGAAGTACCATGTTTCCCCGAAAATAAGACACTGCCTTATATTTCTTTGGAACCCTGAAATAAATGCTTGGCCTTATTGCCATGCGCTCAAAAGCCCGATTGGGCTTATTATCAGGGGATGTCTTATTTTGGGGGAAACAGGGTATTATGTTGGTTTGAAGGGGGAAATGTGATGACTCAGTGGTTAAGATGCTGGGCTTGTCGGCTGGAAAGCCAGCAGCCCAGGTTTTGAGACCTGAGTGTCATGCAGGATGAGCTCCTGCCTTTCCCTGGCTCCTGCCAACCTAGCAGTTCAAAAGCATGCAAATGTGAATGGACAAATAGGTACCACTTCAGTGGGAAGGTAAGAGCGCTCCGTGACATCATGCTGGCCACATGACCACAGAAATGTCTTTGGGGAGCACTGGCTCAAAGGCCTTGAAACAGAGATAAGCACTGTCCCCTATAGTCGGCAACAACTAGCAGAGTAAAATCTGCAGAGACTGCTTTGTCTTTTATATTGGTTTGGAGATGATCACAGTACTTATAGCTTTCTAATTTCATGAAGCATATGCTTCAGTATCTTAAGTCTCATATTTTCATTTTCTTTTTAGGCTGCTCTATTGAATTCTTTCCCTGCCATTTTTGACGAGCTGTTGCAGATGTTCACAGTACAGGAAGTAGCAGAGTTTGTGAGAGGAACTCTTGGGAGCATGCCCAGTACAGTGCATATTGGACAATCTATGGACGTGGTTAAATTGCAATCTATAGCTCGTACAGTGGACAGTCGCTTATTTTCTTTCTCAGGTAACAGTTATAATATTAATCATAATATATCTCTTTACATACCCAGTATGAACAAAATTTGTTTTATGCCATTTTAGGAACATACATGAAACTATTTTAGGTTTCATATACTGTATTCCTAAAATAGCATAAAGCAAATTATATTTTGAAAGTTGATTCATTAGAATTAATGTACAAAAATTATATTGCATAGTGTTTCTGTTCTAACCAGCCACATCTTCTTCCAGATTATTACACTCCCTCTTTTTCTGTTTCTTTGAACAACTTTGCATATTGTGGTTCCTAAACATTGATTTTGCCTTGAACTGTTTCACCTGCTTTTGCTTTCCGTCTTTTTTATGTACATGGGAGAAGATTGTCCTATAATTTTTGAATTTTCCTCATTCACCAATATTTTTCCTTTGTTTTTCAATGGGTGTATTTTGGCCAGTATCTGAGTTCAGTAACAAATGGAGAGATTAGGAAATTAAGAAATAAAGTCAGATTTTTTTAAAAAAATGTCAGTGCCCATTCTATACAGAAGTATAGCATGGGGACATTGCATTGTCTTTAAATATTTTTACATTTTTTCACCGATAATTTAAAACCAAATAATGGGTCCTGAAAACCTTACTTAAGGCTATATTAATATTCTTGTATTGCTGTAATATTCTTGTATTACCAAAGTAAAACCGTCTCTTTGTCAAAGCTTTTACACTAATATCTATGGTTCTGTACTTAGAATAATAAGTTTTAGAAATACTTGAGATTTAATTAGCGAACTGATGCCCATATTTTTCTAATAAAGTGGTGGGAGTGCCTTATTCAGTTTATTTATGTAAAAGATTCATAAAGACCTCCCATCTTAAGAACTCAACTGGGGGGGGGGCTCACTACTGTGAAAAAAAAACCCCTAGCACTTCAATCATCCCCCTTGGATGCATCCAACAGAACCATCCACATGCTCCTATTTCATCCTATTGTAGCATTTTGGGAAGGGGTAGCTTTCTATGACCTTCCAAAAAACTAAAGTAATAGAAGCCTGCTGGATCTAGGGAGAAGGGTATTTTACAGGGCACAAGCTGCTATGAAAAAGGCATGCTTTCTGGTCCCCTAAAATTGCAGCATAAAAGGATGGGACCCATACCATGCTTATTGTATCCATCCCAGTGGGGAATGATCCCTGGCCTCATGACAAGTAGGACTTTAAAGGAAATTAAGCCAGTGCAATTTGCACAACAGTAGTGCAATATGAGTTCCAAACACTTCATGTGCTGCTGTATTCTGGACCAGTTGTAACTTCTCAGTGGTCTTCAAGGGCAATCCTGTTGCAATAGTCCAACCAGGAAGTCCTCAAGTGACTATGAACAAGACCTCCCTGTCCAGGAATAGGTGCAACTTGTGCACAAATCTACATATTTCTTTTGAACCTAAGTGAACTGTTAGAATCAAAAAAGGGACACTGACGTTCACATGCATGTCTTACTTCTAGAATAATTTTAAAAATAATAAAGACAAAGGCAGTAAAAGCATTGTATGAATTCATTTAGGTTAATAATATATCCACACTAATAAATATCCAAGTATCCCTGATATTATTTTGAAGAAGAACATACATGTGAATGTCAGTGTCTCACGGTATTTTATGGTTCACATGAATATCAGTGGTTAGAGATTTCATGTTACTTAGATACTTCCCTTTCCTTCACATTTTGTAGTCAGTATCTCTGTTGCCTGTTGTAATAATATCTTTTATGACAGTTGATAATATTGTAGGTTCATGACTTTTGACAATTTAGCTTCTGTGGGAAGCAATATTAAACAGTGAAGGAAAATAAGGCTGCCAGTAAAGATAATTTATGCATTTGATTTACTATACTGCAAGTGATATATAACCTTTTACAACATTTTGCAAATTAGCTATTCAGAATTAGCATTTGAATGAATAAAAATGGGTTTCCCTTAAAATCTGTTTCATAGAGACCTCCAATTAAACTGTTGTACTATTTATTAAAAGGCCAATTAAATTAACTTTATTTGTTATTAATAGTAGCTCTTCAGTTTCTATATATATGCTTGTGAATTAAAATGAGGCAGGCTTCTCATTCCAGTATTTTGAGTTCTCCTGTAAAATAATGTCAAGCCTCTGGTTTCCCATTCCTAGAATCTCGGCGAATCTTATTACCTGTGGTCCTTCATCATATTCATCTTCATCTGAGACAACAAAAAGAGTTGCTTATCTGCTCTGGAATTCTTAGCAGTATCTTCTCTATCATCAAAACTAGCTCCGTGGTAATCTATGTCTATCATTCTGTCTTTCTATCATCTATCTATATCTATCTATCTATCTATCTATCTATCTATCTATCTATCTATCTAT